>SEMN01001352.1:0-66360 GCA_005408345.1 Macquaria australasica | reverse complement strand
GACTTTTATCTCATAATTTCGACCTTTTGTCTCATAATTTTAACTTTTTATCTCATAATTTCGACCTTTTATCTCATAATTTTAACTTTCTATCTCATAATTTTGACTTTTATCTCATAATTTCGACCTTTTGTCTCATAATTTTAACTTTTTATCTCATAATTTTGACTTTTATCTCATAATTTCGACCTTTTGTCTCATAATTTTAACTTTTTATCTCATAATTTCGACCTTTTATCTCATAATTTTAACTTTCTATCTCATAATTTTGACTTTTATCTCATAATTTCGACCTTTTGTCTCATAATTTTAACTTTTTATCTCATAATTTTGACTTTTATCTCATAATTTCGACCTTTTGTCTCATAATTTTAACTTTTTATCTCATAATTTCGACCTTTTATCTCATAATTTTAACTTTCTATCTCATAATTTTGACTTTTATCTCATAATTTCGACCTTTTGTCTCATAATTTTGACTTTTATCTCATAATTTATAATAATTTCTCAATGCAAAAGTCTAAAATGTAAATTAACATATAAGTGGCAGACGCGTGGGCACGCTGGGCCCTGCAGCGGCTCACAGCCTGACAGGCTGGACTCGGGGCAACAAAACCCGGGAATCTCCTTCCTCGCGGTGCATTCTGGGACTTTATGTAAAACCAGCATGGCGGCCGCCTGCACCAGATCCCTGTGTAAGGTCGGCTGGAGTCTTTTGGAGTCTCCGGCCGCCCGCCGGCCCGGTACCGTCTCCTACCTGGTGGGGAGGGCGTACGGTACCGGCGGGCCCGGGGTCCGCTCCAAACTGCTGTCCTGTCTGCGGGGGCGCGGGGCGCTGGGCTGCGCCGTCCTGCTGGGTGCAGGTCTGGGTTTATACCAGACTGTGAAGTCCAGGGTCCTGCAGCACCTGGCCCAGGAGGAGACTAAGGTGAGTGTCCGGTCCCCACGTGGGGCAGGGTCAAGTACTTTTATCTGACTGTTTCAGTCACTTAATCAATACAGAACATGATCAGACAGACAGGCAGTCAGGCAGACAGGCAGTCAGACAGGCAGTCAGACAGGCAGACAGACAGACAGACAGACAGACAGGCAGTCAGGCAGACAGACAGACAGACAGGCAGACAGGCAGACAGACAGGCAGACAGGCAGGCAGACAGACAGTCAGTCAGACAGGCAGACAGACAGTCAGGCAGACAGACAGGCAGTCAGACAGGCAGTCAGACAGGCAGGCAGACAGTCAGGCAGACAGTCAGGCAGTCAGACAGACAGGCAGTCAGACAGAAAGACAGGCAGACAGGCAGTCAGACAGACAGTCAGGCAGACAGTCAGGCAGTCAGGCAGACAGTCAGGCAGACAGTCAGGCAGGCAGACAGGCAGTCAGACAGACAGGCAGACAGACAGACAGGCAGACAGACAGACAGAAAGACAGGCAGACAGTCAGGCAGTCAGACAGAAAGACAGGCAGACAGTCAGGCAGTCAGGCAGACAGGCAGGCAGACAGTCAGACAGACAGGCAGTCAGACAGTCAGACAGACAGACAGGCAGTCAGACAGACAGGCAGTCAGACAGAAAGTCAGGCAGACAGTCAGGCAGTCAGACAGACAGGCAGACAGTCAGGCAGTCAGGCAGACAGACAGACAGGCAGTCAGTCAGACAGACAGACAGGCAGTCAGACAGACAGACAGACAGGCAGACAGGCAGTCAGACAGACAGGCAGACAGACAGACAGGCAGACAGACAGACAGAAAGACAGGCAGACAGTCAGGCAGTCAGACAGAAAGACAGGCAGACAGTCAGGCAGTCAGGCAGACAGGCAGGCAGACAGTCAGACAGACAGGCAGTCAGACAGACAGGCAGTCAGACAGACAGGCAGTCAGACAGTCAGACAGACAGACAGGCAGTCAGACAGACAGGCAGTCAGACAGAAAGACAGGCAGACAGTCAGGCAGACAGTCAGGCAGTCAGACAGACAGGCAGTCAGACAGACAGGCAGGCAGACAGTCAGGCAGACAGGCAGACAGTCAGGCAGACAGGCAGTCAGACAGACAGGCAGGCAGACAGTCAGACAGGCAGTCAGACAGACAGACAGACAGGCAGTCAGACAGGCAGACAGACAGACAGACAGTCAGACAGACAGACAGGAAGGCAGACAGACAGACAGACAGGCAGACAGACAGACAGGCAGGCAGACAGACAGGCAGTCAGACAGACAGTCAGACAGACAGTCAGACAGACAGACAGACAGGCAGACAGACAGACAGACAGTCAGTCAGACAGACAGTCAGTCAGACAGACAGGCAGTCAACAGACAGACAGACAGTCAGGCAGACAGTCAGACAGACAGACAGACAGACAGGCAGTCGACAGACAGGCAGACAGACAGTCAGACAGTCAGTCAGTCAGACAGACAGGCAGACAGTCAGTCAGTCAGTCAGACAGGCAGGTAGGCAGGCAGTCAGACAGACAGACAGACAGTCAGTCAGTCAGACAGGCAGTCAGACAGACAGACAGACAGCGCTGTTGAATATTTTGGATCCCAAAGATTCTTGACAAACCTGTCGGATTGAATTGTTTTACATAAACACATTTTTTACAAGGATCCCTTGAGTTAAAGGAGATGTGACAGTTAAAGAATATACTTCCACATAGTTTCTAAATAACCTCAAACACATCTTTTGCATTTCTGTTTATCAGCAGGTACGATAGAACAAACCACCGTCAGCCAGCTGTTAATTCCCATAGATTTGTTCAACAATCTTACTTTTGACAGTCCAGTATAAATCTGTAAAAGACGTATAAAGACACGTATGTAGACCAACATCAGTGGGAAGATGTTGCACGTTAGAATCGGCCTTTGTCGTGGTGGATCCTCTTTCTCCTCCGCTGCCTCTTTCCAGGCTTCAGGAGGAGGTCTGAAGTTGACCCTGTACCAGTACAAGACCTGCCCGTTCTGCAGCAAGGTGCGAGCCTTCCTGGACTACCACGGGCTGCCGTATGAGATCGTGGAGGTGAACCCGGTGATGAGGCAGGAGATCAAGTGGTCGGCCTACAGAAAAGTTCCCATCCTGATGGTGGATGGTGAAGTGGTAAGACGTTCAGGGTCTCTTCACCTCAGGTACAGGTTACATAATGACATCGTCTGCATTTTGTGGAGGATCATTTTACTATTTCTGGTAATTCCACTTCCAAAATACTTCTTTAAAGTCATCTCACACTTACAGAAAGTCAAAGTAACACACCTTTCTACTTCCAACAGCAGAGAGCTGCTTCAAGCCTTTTACAGTCTGATAAGAACATTTTGTCCTGATGTAATTCAGAAATTAAACTGGTTACTATTTAATTTTCTTTCTCCGTGAATGTGCAGCTATTTTCAAAGAAACCCTCCACGTCGTTTTGTCTTTTCTCTCTTTTGTTGCAGCAACTGAATGACTCGTCCGTCATCATCAGCTCCCACAAGACACATTTAATCAACAAGTAAGTTGTAGCTTCGCTCGTGTGACGTGAAAATATGTTTTCTCTTGATAACTATTATAATTAACCTGCCTGGACAATACACATTCAATTCAAATCAAATTCATTGAGAGGGGAGAACATGCACCATGGCCAGGTCACCCAACACGACGACAAAAAAACCTTTTGATATCCAGCCATGTTGGCAGTTTTGGTTTGATTTGTTGAGGTTTTGAGATTTTGTGCCTCGACCTCGGCAGAATGGAGGTGGTTGCAGTTTAGTTTGCTCAGTTTAGTTTGCTCAAAGCACTGAAAAATTATTAAAACATTGTTAAAAATTCACACACAGCTGGGATAGGCTCCAGCCCCCCCGCGACCCTCTAAGAGGATAAGCGGTATAGAAAATGGATGGATGGATGTTAAAAATTCAACATAAATGTCTCTCTACTAAAAGATGTCCCAGGTGTTCTGAATAATCCACAGACTTCACTGTTAAAAGTAGAGCTGCAACGATTAGCTGATTAATTGATTGAGATAAAATTAACTGGCAGCCGTTTTGATAATCGGCAAACCGTTTTTTCTTTATGTTTTAAGCAAAAATGCCGAAATTTAGCTGGTTGCAGCTTCTGAGGATTTTAGGCTTTTCTTTGTCATACATGACAGTAAACTGAATATCTTTGGGTTTTGGACTGTTGGTCGGACAAAACAACACATTTGACTGTGTGAAATGATATTTTTCACTATTTTCTGACATTTTATAGTCAAAGCAATTAATCGATAGTGAAAATAATCGTGATTTTTCTAAAAGTGCCCAGCCAAATAAAACCCAAGCTATCTGCACTAGAGGTCAGAGAGGAAAATAAACTGTATGTGTTTGTAATTTGGGTGCGTTGACCCTTTTAAATGTGGCTCTTTGTCATCCAGGGAGAAAAGCATGTCTGAGATCCTTCGCTGCTACCCGGAGATGAAGGCGGTGAACGACCGGGGGAAGGAGGTGACGGAGTACAACAACAAGTACTGGCTGATGCTGAGCGAGGCCCAGACCACGACGACGTACCCCGAGAAGGGAATGCAGAAGTAAGTCCAGACCTGCTGCTCACACACCATCTGCTGGAGCCATCAGCATACTTTTACTTTGAAAGGTTGCACTCTGGCTGGACGTCATTTGAAACTGTTTGATATTATTAACAAAAGAAGCCAGAGATCTCAAATGTTAAATGTACGCTGTACAAGAACTAAACGACGACTGAGCAAAATCCATCCCCTGATGAAGGCCAGGAGATGTGGCTGAAAGCTGCAGCAAGTCTTCTTAATAGAAAATTACAGTATGTGGACTTTACAATTAACCTTCAAGCTTAATTGACTAATTGTGTCAGAACTGCAGTCAGTGTCTCATAAAAAAACAAACCTAAATGAAGATATTTGTTCCAAATTCTTCTGCAGACATTGAGCTTCTGGTCGGCAGCAGTGAACGGAGACATGAAAGTCTTATATGATGTAAATTGTGCTCTTCCTGTTTTCAGAGAGGAGATGAAATGGCGCCAGTGGGCCGACGATTGGCTCGTGCATCTTATATCTCCCAACGTGTACCGAACTACCGGCGAGGCCCTGGCCTCCTTCGACTACATCGTACGCGAGGGCAAGTTCGGCACTTACGAAGGCTTCTTTGCCAAATATGTCGGCGCAGCGGCCATGTTTCTCATCTCCAAAAGGCTGAAAAGTCGGTGAGTGACGCACGAAGTTTAGTTCTGTGTTATGGAAATGTCTCTGGCAGTTGCTCGGGGGGGCAGGACTTGTAGTTTTTATTTTTAAGTGTTTGTTGGTCAAAGTGGGGATTCTTTTCCTTTTTTTGACACAACAGACACAACCTGCAGGACGACGTCAGGCAGGATCTCTACGAGGCCGTCAACGACTGGGTGGCAGCCGTCGGCAAGAAGAGGCAGTTCATGGGTGGAGATCAACCCAACCTGGCAGACCTGGTGAGGGAACACACCTGTCTCTCTCTGCAGGTTTTACATCCACCCGGACCCGGATTCATCAACTCATTATTAGTTTATAAAATGTCAGAATATTACATGTTTTACATTTTGTACCCTGCTGGTAATAAGGATATCACAGCAAAGCTGTCTCAGTTTTTCATCCATCTAACAAAATGTTTTTGACAGTTTTTTGGATCAACCCGTCTTCCTCTGTCTGCAGGCGGTGTTTGGCGTCCTCAGAGTGATGGAGGGCCTGCAGGCGTTCGACGACATGATGGAGAACACCAAGGTCAAACACTGGTACCGATGCGTGGAGAGAGCGTCGCTCAACCACGAGGGCCGCAACTGAAGCCGGACTGAGTCGAAGGAGACCACAGAACACCTCCCAGCCCCGAAAAGACTGAACAGTAAAACCGCCGGGAAGACGGTGACCAGCGTCAGGAAGCAAGAGTCTGCTTTTGATCGGTCGCTGCTGCCCAGATTGATTTCCTGCTTTACACACACGAGTTTAAACCTGCTGATTTGTATTGAGTTCACTGCAGATATTTATGGAGATAAAGAGATCACACACACTAATACACTGTCGCCAGACATCTAATTTTATCATTAAATCTGCTGTTCATTTAAAGGCATTTTACTGCCCTCTACTGGTGAACTGTGGGAACTGCAACAATATCAGTTGAACAGTAAAGTCACTTTCACAATACAAACAACAAATAAGTCAGCAGATCTTTGATGCAGCAAATGTTTGTTTATTTTCGTTGTGGGGAGGTGAAAATATCACTTACTGTCCCTTTTAATAGTTAGACAGCCTATAGGGTCTCCATGCAGGTCTGGAAAAGGCTGGGCAATGTTTCCAGGCCTTGAATGGTGTCACAAAAGGTCAGAAAAATGCTTAACAGAATGATTTTTAAGCCGCCACCATGACCAAATAATTGTTGTGATTTCGGAGCTGCTTGCATTTCACATAGAGTACAGTATATAAGTTCTTTTTAAAAATCTAGATTAACGTGGCCTTTGTCAGGGGTTCTCGACTAAACATTTTGGGCTCCCTCAAGCACTCACAAGCTTATAAAATAAGATCTCTCCACAGTACAAATCTATTTTTATTTCTTAAGATTTTTGCTCTAATTTTTTTTTCTAATTTTCTCTCATTAATATTAAAGTTTTAGGGAACAAATTGAAAAGAGAAATAATAATTAGCTTCAATTGGAGGTCGAGTACACGTCACTTAGTTTTAAATAATCAAAACATTTTGAGATTTTGTTCCAGTTGTCTCTCACTTCTAAGTTTATCCTTTAAGTTGATTTTAAAGGCAGACATGTTCAGATCTTTGCAGCTTTGTTTTGATTTATTGATTCAATAGTTTGTGTGTAAACTTGTTACTTACAGGTACCATGAGATCAGGTTATCTCTATTTATTTCTGGTGACTGTTTCTCTGTGTAACTGATGCAGGATCAGTCTGGCAGTGAGGAATCAATAAGCTCATCGGCTGGTGTTCTTCTCTGGGCTTAAATGAAATAAAACGTTAAGAACTGGTGAGCTGCCAGTTTGAATGTACTTTAATATGCAAACTGCAGATCAATTTCTGAATTAATTGTATTAAAACTTAATGTGCATAGTTGTAAAAAGGTAAAATAAAAAAAGAAACCTGGAGTTTGTGTTTTATTTGAGCACCAGATAACATTTACGCTGTATAACGAGTATTATGTGTTAAAGTAAATACAAACTACGAAAATATAACATTATTTCTAATTACACGCGTGAAGGATTTCATCTGAGAAAAGAGGAAAAGTGCAGCTTGTCGGACAGTGGCCACGAAAAAAAACACTTCATGCAAACCTGAACATAATGAATTGAATTTTGTAGTTTTTCCATCAATCATTTTTAATTATATTTAGATGTGACAAATGGTCTGAATGTTATTGGAGTGCTACAGAAGAAGTAAACCCAAAACTTCATTAATAAAACCAACTCAAAACCTCACTGAGCTTTTAAGCATCAGTCTTTACTCTTTTAAACTAATTAGGTGGAAATATTTGGAGTCAGTGGAAATATAGGGAAAAGCAATAGGAAGGGCTAAAAATAAATTACATATAAAAATAATTAAAATATATACATAAATGAAAATCAAACAAATGAAAATGCTTATAATTATTCTTTTATATATTTTGTTGTCTTTATATTTCCAATTTTTTTCATTTATTCCAAATGTATTTTCTCATTCGTTTACAGATTTATTCTTTTTTATGTTGGAGGGTTTTTGGTCATTTGAATACAAACTAAGTTTGTTTGGGAATTTGTAGTATCAACTGTGTCCTGCATCATCACATAATCAGGGTTCATTCAGCTTTTTAAGAGTAGAATTCAAGCACTTTTTAAGCACTTTCAAGGTACCTAAATCAAAGATTTCCAGACTGTCGAAGCCTTTATCATCACATTTAAACTGCTACTATAAATTCCAGGAGACAACAAACAAATACGACGACGAGATCGTTTCATTTCAAATATTAAAAGATTTTTGGTTTCCATGAGTGATTGTGTTGATGATGAAACACCAGAAAAATTCAAGCATATTCCCAACCTTGAAAACATAACGGTTAAAATTAAGCCCGAACTCTGACTAATCCTGTGGCCCTTAGTTCTAACACCTTAATTATTTTAGTTTATATTGTGCTCACATATACCCAGATATCAGATTACCACAGACTGATTACCTGGAGCCAGGTAATATTCCAGCAGAGGAACACTGATTGGTTTCTGGGTCTTTTTCAAGGGAACATGGAGGCAACAGGGGCCTCCACGCAGGTTAATCCGACCATTAAAATACCCGTCGCAGAGCCCAAGGTGAGGCCTTCAAATGTGGTTTTGTCCGACCAGCAGTCCAAAACCAACAGACTTTCAATTTAAAATGACATAAACAGAGAAAAGCAGCAAAAACTCACATTTTAGAAGCTTGAACCAGAAACTGTTTTGACAATTTTACTTGATAAATCGATCGACTTCCGCTCTACTAAAGATGTGAAGTGTCCAACGCGCTGACTGAATGAAATGTTTACTTTTTATAGAAGGTAAAAAAACAAACCCAAGGACAAAAATGTCCAGTAAACTGCTGACGAGGTTTCATTCCAGACATTTGGTTTATAGATATAGATGAAGAGTACAATCAATCTGTATAATCTACATTACATTCAGAACACAACTCTAAAGTGACTGCTGGAACAAAACAAAGCACACAGAGTTTCACTTTAAAGTCACCTTCAGATTTCTGTTTCAACATGAGGATCAAATCCTTTTGTGTTTTGGAAATATTGACTAATACACTTCAGCAGGTTTGCAGTTAAACGCCTTCATATATTTTCTAATCTCGGGATAACTTCATTCACAATGATTAAAACGACGACGGCTCATCAGACCTCAAATCTGTTCCACATGGAGGATTCATAAAAAAAATAAATAGCACAACGTTCAAATCATTCAACACAATTTTGATTTGAGCAGCGACCGTCGAGACAATAAAAACACAAAGAGCAGTGATCCTGTAGTGACCAAATTAGGTAAAATAAACAGCTTTTTCCAACAAACTAACAGTCAAACTGATGTTTCCAGAGCTGCTGAATTAATTTTTACTTTGGAATATATTGTGTTCAGACTCCTCCAGTGTGTCGACGTCCATCAAATTCCTCCTGATCAGTTCCCTCGAGACGTCTGGTAGATGAAATTGAACTGATGATGAGTTCATGAGGTGAGACGACCGTCTTCCTCCGATTACGGACTAAATGTCCACATCATGCATCAGACCACATCCCTCTCGGCTTTATTCAGTCCTAAATAAGCAGGCGTCATGCAGCAGCATCCAACGTGGCTCCTCCTCCATCACGACCTCCAGAACATGGAGCTCAGCTGGCCTTTGGGCGGACTGATCTGTCGGCTCTGCAGTGACGTCTACGTGCAGGAGGCAAAGTTAAATTTAGATTTTTCACAATGAAACAAACCAAGATTGAGCTCACAACAACTAATAAACATACTTAATACATTTATATTTTTCTTGTAAATATAATATAGTTTGTTTTTGTTTCTTCCTTCAGTTTATGTCTTATTCTACCTGGTTTTAGTGCCTATTTTATTATTCTTATTTAATTTGTCCTATTTAAAATGGACTATATGGAGTTTTCAGAGTCCTTGTTATTAATGACACCTGGTGGCCGTTAAGTGAACTGCAGTCAGCATCCTGTTGCAAAACAGTGACCGGACGTGATTTACAATCATATTTAGAGTAACGTTACTCTCTGTAATCTTCCATTGGCTCCATCGTGCTAACTAGCTTGCCGTTTACAAATTACTTTATCAGCTAATGTTACGAAGCAACTAACGTGTAGCCAAGTTACAGCTAGTATACACAAGCATATAGGTTTAATAATAACACGCAGGCTTCTATCACACGAGACTAAAACTATAAAAATCAGCGAGGTGTGGGGGTGTGTAGCAGCTTACATGTTGTGTCTGAAACTGAAACTGCCTGCAGCTTCTTCTCTTTCTTGCTTGGAAATGCACAAAGTAACGTTGCCTTTCTTATTTCTTCCTTCTTATATTCTTCTTGTTGCAGCGTACCAGATTAATAAGAACATACAGTGTCTGCCCAGTTCGGCGCTAACATTAGCAGCGGGTAACATACCTCTAGAAACTGTTTGAGTCTGATGACTGAGCCCATCTGTCCAGTGCTGGTCACCGCTTCAATTCTGGAGAGGCCAAAGAGACACAGATATATTATATTATCTATCTATCTATCTATCTATACATACATGCATACATACATAAGAGTTAAACTTGTGTATTTGACCTGCTGGTGAAACGTGCTTTAAATCCAAAGCGAGTGTGTGTGTACCTCGGGAAGTATTCGTCTTTAAGCAGCAGGATGAGTTTCCAGAACTGGATCTGATACTGCTTCATCAGAGCGTTACCACAAACCTGGAGGAGACGCACACACAGACAGACATTTAGATGTTTAAGCCACATTTACACCCACAGCTGCTTCCACTGACCACGGTCATGAAATAAACTTTACTGCATCACCAGCAAACGGTCACTAATGAGGCTTTATTAATAATCTCACAGGCGAATTCACAAAAGGATTGAGCTGCTTTTGCAGCCGCTATATCTGCCCAAATAAGACAAAAATTAACATGTACTTCTCAAAGCGCCCACAAAGGGTTAATGCTCCCTGAACTGCACTGCCAAGCAAATAGCATCTCGGTGCTCTGGTGCTATATTCACATATTTAAATTAGGTAGAATATGCAGATATTTGGCGCCTTAATGCAGCTATAGTGAATATCATTAGTGTCTTCAGAGAGTTGGTGCTAACTGAAGCACATTTATAAGACTTTCCAGTGACCGTGGCAGCAGTGATCGTGGCAGCAGAGACTGTAGCAGGCGAAGGCATCGTCCTGCCAGGCGTGATCGTGAGCGGATATTTGGAAGAAGAATATCACTTTTTGATTGATGCAAAGCCGCCATTTATAGCCGACTTTACCACACGGATAAAGACGCAAAACAAGGCCGAATTGCACCCAGCTGCAAAACTTTATGGACGCAATATCTTCTGTGAATTGGACCTTGAGACGGGGCAAATAGAGGTTGCAAGTGACGCGCAATTCATGGTGCTATCAGCGGCCGCAATCCATTCTTTGTGAATTCACCCGCCAGTTGGGGAAGTAGCTCTGAAAAACAGTCCAAATTAACCTGCATTGGTCATAATAACACACTAAACTCTTAGCTCAAGACAGATCAACTAACAGACTAACAACATATACTATCAGAAGTCACATTTAAGACCACCAGAAGTCAAAACACACACAAGTTTGTTTCTTTTTAAGTGAAGAAGATTAGTAAGTGGAAACAAAAAAACATGAATTTTTCAAAAAGAAAAAGAGAAAACAAAAGATGTCACTTTATTCAATGTGATCTGCTGAGTCGTATTTGAAGGGAAACCGGCTGGATCGCTGTTCTTCAGGAGCAAACTGAGCTGAAAGTTTTCAGAGCTGATGATGAGGTTGAACAACGTGGTCAACAACTTACCTGTCGGCCACCGGGGAGCCGCTCATCTGCATATTCAAATGAGCGTGTGCTGTATGTTTTAAGTGAATAATCTGTATTTTCTACTGGGATCTGTGTGTGTAGAAACATCAGTTTACGGGACTCACCTCGAGAAAGTCGAACAGCAGCGTCGCCGTGATGTCCGCCAGTGGCTCCATGTTGAGCATCTGAGCCAACCATCGCCAGCCGTGGTTCAGACCGTGAGGAGCAGCCTGGAACACATGAAGTAAAAGGTGTGTCATAATCCAACAGAGAATCACCGTCACACAGATCCGAAGGGCTCAGTGAGACAGTTCTTACCCCCTGCTTGGAGCCGTAGGGCCACCTGAGCTGGATAATGGCGGCGTAGAGACGGATCATCCCGGACATCCTCTTCAGGAAACTGTCTTGACCTTCGACCCCGGAGTCGTCCACACGGTAACCGAGAATCCTGATGAAGTGAGGATTATTGTTTGTGATTAATCAAACATGATAACCGGGTAAAAAGACGGTGTAGTGACACATTTCTGTCTCCCGGACCTCTGATATTCCTCCACAGGTGTTCCCTCCTTCATCGGAGGGTAATGCGGGACTGCGTACGGACACTTCTTGTGCAGGTGGGCGAGGATGAAGCCTCCCACTTGAGGGTGCAGCTCCCAGATGCCAGAGGCCACCACGGCGATTGGGAAGGCGGCTTCGTGGTGAGACGCCACCTCCTCCTCTCCTTGTTTCTACGGGGGGAAAAAAGAGGAGTTTTGCTGAGGGTTTTGTTTATTTGTACACTTTATAGACTAAATACTGGGAATATGAATGTTCTGTGTTACATAAGAACACACAGGAAGAGTTAGTGGTTTCATTAAAATATATTTTATCTACCGTGATATAAAACATGGAAAAAGCAGCAAATCCTCATATTTTAGAAGCTGGAACCAGAGAACGTTCAGCTTTTTTGCTTAATAAATGACTAATTCATTATTAAAACTGTTGTCGATTCATTATCTACCAATCGACTAATCGTTGCAGCACTATTTCTAAGGTCAACTTTAATGCGATATCACACTATTTCCTTTTTAAATGAATGTAAAAGTGACCAACTGTAAAAATGACTAAACAATAACTAAAATTATACATGATGTTATTTTTCCGTAACGACACTCACTGAAAGATTTTTAACATTTATTTCTGGTTGACCATATTTTGAAGCATCCCACATTTTCCCTCCTCCGGGACGAAACATCAACCAGCACCAGGCGGACTCACCACAAACTTCTCAGCCAGTTTGTAGCTGACGAAGTTCAGGCCCTGCGGATGCTGGGAGGTGGAGACAGACCTCCCCCCAGACATCACCGCCTGCCCCGACAGCAGTTTGACGATCTTGTCAAAGATTTCTCGGAGCTGCGATCCCGAGTTGCTGGAGATCTGACTGATGGGGATGCTGGCTGCCTTCTGGAGCTCCAGCTTCAGCTTCTTGGTCTGAGAAGAGACATGAGACCACCTGTTCAGAGTTCTGCTCACCAGGAAATACTGAAATGTTACGTGGCATCATTACTGCACTTTTTTCTTGCCGCAACAGCTCTAACTATAGAGAGCTGCAGGGATGACGTATTTTTGTAGTCCAACCCGGAAGTTAGCGTCGCCCTGGTTCCCTCGACAAAAAGCCAATGGGAGTTTTCCATTGGATTCTGGATTATTGCAGAAAACAAAAGTTTATGATACTGACACGTTTTGTTCAGCAAGATAATCTTCACATATTAACACCACTTTCATGAAGTTTGAAGCGTAAAGTCAACCTCCAGCAGTAAAAAGCTGACGTTAGGCTGTAAACCAGCTCCACCGCGGTCACATGACTTCAGCGTCTCCACCACTGAGCTTCCAGCACTGACCTCTTCTACAAAAGCCTTTGGGAAAGTTTGAGTTAGAACAGTTTGCAGTATAAACCCAACGAGGCTGTAAAGGAGGACGAGTGAGTCGATGAGTTTCTGTGTTCGGCGTGACGACGTTTAATGTCCCCGACAGCCTCTGTAGTCTCATTTAGACTCTTGTTAGCAACCGACTTTTTTAAGACACGCAAAAGCTTCAGAACTCACCAGTGGAGGATTTACTGACGGGTTTTATGTCGTAGAACAAAATGTGAAAATCTCTTCAGCTTGTGTTAACCACAGACCTTATATCAGGCATCTAACCAAAAACCCGTTCAATACACCCCACTGACTTCAAGACGAGGGAACAGGAAGAGCTAACATGCTGACTCATTTCAGGGTTTTAGGACTTGTTCCCGCAGAACTCTATTATGGCTGGTTATTGAACCTCAATACCTTTTGGGTACTGACCAAAATCTGTCCATAACACAGAGAATTAAAGACTGGCAAGTACTCAGAAGTAGGTGTCAAACGTCTGATCAGATTCATAATCTTGTTAATCGTATAGTTATGATTTATATTAAACTTTGCCAAAATAAAAACAGTCTAAAATAGGTACAAAGTTCTTGAATAGGCGAGAAACCCTCCTGTCTGCGTGGAAGAAGAACTTCTACACACCTGTACAAACAGTAAGGTTGAATCTGTATCATGTTTTTAATTTGTACAGCACTTTGAGTTGCATTTTCTGTATGAAAGGTGCTACAAAAAGAAAAGATTATTCTTATTAGTCTACAACTGTGCCTTTAATACCGGTTACATTGTCGACCCTGAACTCACCTGGGCGTCTTTTGGGGAGTTGAGCTGTTCGAAGGACTGAGCGCACTGAGCCGCTGACTCCTGCAGCTCCTTGTACCATTTCAGCGTGCTGTTTTCAGCGCTGTTCTGCAGCCCTGATGGACGACAATAACCGTCAAATGTTTCAAAGTACTCACAGTGTTCTGTATGCCTGCGTTACAGACTAAAAAATATGAACTAGTAATAACTCCAGCAAATGCAGCCCTTTGAATTAATAATATATTCACTTCTTGCTGCTGTGTGAGGGTTTGTTCTTAAAACAGTCTTTTCCTTAAAGCTGCTCTAAACAGTATGTGTATATTAACAGTGGGTCAGATGAGTTCATCTTCAACATTTTACGAGTGGCTCTGTGACTGAGATGTGGGAGTTCTAGGTGATGTATCCATGCAGTGATATTTAGTATACAGTCACTTCTCTCACCTTTCTTCCGTGCCTTCTCTTTGGCCGACTGCGCCGCCTTCTTCTGCGCTTCCTGCTGCGCCTGCAGCTCCGCCTGCTTCCTGTGCTGCTCCTCCTCCTCCTGATCCTTCTTCTTCTTCTCCTGAGCCTTGGCGACCTCCTCCTGCATCAGCCGGATCAGCGCCCTCATCTCATGGAGGGCTCGCTCGGCCGCGGTCATGTCCTCCACGCTGGGAAACTCTCCCTGGAAAGACATAGCAGAAAAGGTTACACAGAGTCTGATGAGCGGGCCGATCCACATCAGAGATCCAAGTCTGATTCATCCTGAACTGGGAAACCTGAGAGCAGCTACAAAGAAAAACTAATTATATATATATATATATATATATATATATATATATATATATATATATATATATATATATATATATATATATATATATATATATATATATATACACACACACACACACACGTTACATATTTCCACTTTAGTATCTTTTAAGTTATTAAACAAAAACTCATTTCCCCACACTGACACTTAGCTATATGGCATTTACTGAATGAAATATTCAAAACCAAGATGGCGTTTTAGTCAGCTGCACCATTACATCAAACGTATATTGTGCATCATTTTATACACATTTCCCAAAAGTCAGCCTGACATGTTCAGTTTCTTTGGAAAAGTGGAAATATCTCCATTAGAAATTCAGATGTGGTTTTTAAAGATGGAGCAGCCAGAAGGTCGAGCAGATGTGTAGTGTAGGAAAGAAAAGATGCAACAAATGGCAAGATGGTGCGGACATTACTCAAGTAAAACCCATTTTGTACATAAAAATTACACTTGAATGTACAGGGACACTTCTAGTTAGATATTCATCAACAATTTCTCCTTTTAGTCATTTATCAACACTCTCTGGTCCCAGCTCCTCTAATGTGGGGATTTCATGCTTTTCTCTGTTTTATGTCATTATGGTTAAATATCTTTGGATTTTGGACTGTTCTTTAGGACGTTTTTCACATTCTCTGACATATTATAGACAAAAGGACTCATCAAAAAATGTATTAAGTAAGATAGGTCAAAGTTGAGCAAAGAAAACTGTTAGTTAAAAGTCTACTTTTATTTTATCTTCCAAATAAGTTCGGCCAACCTGTGGGTTTGTTTCCAACGTGTCTGATCATCTCACTACTTGGTGAGTACAATGTTGTAGCTACTTGAAATGATGGCAAAACATCAAGAAATACGAGCCAAGTTGTAATAAACTGGATTTATCCTTTAACACAACCAATAATTTCTCTCCAGACTTTTTCCCCCATGATCCAAACCTGAACTTTACGAATCTGCATTAAAACTGACCTCTGCCGTCTTCCGCACCACCTCGGACACCTGGGAGCACAGCTGGTTCCCGCGGGTCCTGTAGGAGCTGAGGCTGGCCGTTGGGAGATCAGCTTTGGTGGACGGCTCCAGCAGCTGGTTGAGCTGCAGGATCTCCTCCTGGATGGTGTTCAGGTTACGCAGCCTCTCCCTGCCCTCTGCCTGCCGCTGCCGCTCGAGCTCCGCCTCCCGCAGGCGCTGCTGCTCCGCCTCCCTCAGCCGCAGGTTGAGGATCTGATGTCGAAGAAGACAAAGAAAATGTGTTTATACTGTACAGAACATGCAAGGCTGCTGACAGACGTCTTTCTAAACCTGCGAGTTCAGATGTATGACATTATAATGAAACAGTCAGTGTCCATATTTATCAAGCAATTCAGACACACACAGGAGGAGGAGGAGAACACGAGTTATTCATGAAGCTTCCTACGCAGACTTTCAGCAAAGAGAAGGAGCGTGACGTCACTGTTTCACGACACTCTCAAAGTAGAAAGTAAGATGACGTGTTTTCCTGACAGTAGTAAAATTCAAAACGCAGAAAATAGCAACTTTTTTCTGTGCAGGCATAATGTATATACACAAATAATACAGGTAACTAAGCCAGCAAGGTTTTATATGCAAACATATGTTGTCATATCAGTACAGACAGGTGTAATTTCCCAAGTTAATTAAGCTGATAAAATGCTTTGACTCCAAGACCTAAAACTCTAAAATCACTCTGAATATTTTTAGCCAGTTGGGATGGATTTTCTACTCTGAGACGCTTGATTAATACCACCAGACTTCATGGTGTTTCCAGACCTTTAAAGCAACCATCTTTAGGGTGTCACTCACAGAAGTATCCGTTCTACATGTGGTCTAATGTTCATACCTTCATTCTGTGTCGCTGCTCTTCCTTCAGCTTCTCTTGACGCCCGATGCTCTCTTTAGTTCTAAAGTGCAGAAAGTGGAAAAGATGTTTCAGAAATGTTGAACAACAACATGAAGACTTGCATCCTTGCTGGTGGAACTTACTCTCGGTCCATCATGTCCCTCATGCTCTGGTACTCCTGCCTCTGCTTCAGCTCCATGAACTCCTCAAAGCGTTTCAGCTGCTCCGACTCGGAGCTCGCCACCGCCGCCAACAGCTTCTCCTGCATCTCCTGCCGCAGTTGGAGCGCCATCTGAGCCGACACATTTAAGACATCAATCAGGTGAGACGGCAGAGCTTGCTGTCTGCATGTCAGGGTTATTACACCTTATTAATCACATTTAAGGTTTCTGACTGAGATTCATTACGTCTGACCTTGGCCTTTTCTCGTTGTTCCTCCTCAAATTTGATAATGCGCCCCGCCATCTCCATGGCTTTGGGCGACAGCAGGGAGATGCCAGGAAGTGACGCAGGACTGGAAACGTCGCTGACATCTGCCTCTGGATCTTCATCCTTCACGTTGTCACTAACAGCCTGCAGCACATTAACATGAGGGAAAGATCAGAGTCAGAAAGTCAGACAGGTCGATGAATTCAGAGCTCAAACAGTTTGACGAGCTTCTTTCTCACGTACTCAGGACGAGAGACTTGCCTGCTCACTCTCGATCCTTAAAGACGGGGCTGCAGAAAGTGTGGTGTGCTTGCCGTTGATGTCAGGGATGGATCCTGTGGAGGAAACCGAGGCCGAGATCTCCTCAGAGAGGCCAGGGCTGGAGTCTCCAGGGCTGGAGCCCAGAAAGCCGGACGTCTGCAGGGGCAAGGAGCCGAAACGCTCCAATATGACCCCGGAGTGCGAGGACAAGCTGAGGGCCTCTGTACAACCTGCCAAAATATGCTGCAAGAACACAGTCACATTAAACCTCAAGTGTATTTCATGCATGGAGCGTGTTTAACGGTTCAAATGTACCAAAGGTTTTATATGTCTGACCACACACTAAGCTCCAATTTTTTTGTTAAATCACAGACGTTTCAACCACGCTTGATGTTTTTTATTTCAAGGCAGGTTTAACACAATAGTCAGATACAGTCTTAAATATATTCACACCCCCGAAAGTTAAAAAGTACACCAGAGTTCATCACAAACAAATACTCCCTATCAGAAAATACCGGTACTCAAGTAGGAATAAGCACCTCAGAATTGGACAATTGGTGCTTGAGCAAATATACTTGATTGCCAGCAGTGGAAGAAGTACTCAGATCCTTTACTCAAGTAAAAGTACCAATACAACAATGTAAAAATACTCTGTTACTCAAGTAAGTCCTGCATTCAAAATTCAAAAAGTACAGAAGTATTAACAGCAAAATGTACATAAAGTATCAAAAGAAAAAGTACTGATGCATCAATGTGTAAATGTTATTTTACTGAGCTAGTTTTAATTACTTTATGTACAATTTGCCAACTTAGTCCAGTGGTTCCCAACCTAGGGGTCGGGCCCCTCCAAAGGGTCACAAGAGAAATCTGAGGGGTCGTGAGATGATTAATGGGAGAAGAAAGAAGAAAAACACAAAAGTTCTGCTGCACAAATCTGTATTCACTTCATGGACTTCTTGGTAAATACTGGATCATTTCTACAGCTACAGAAATGAAACTTCACCCGTCAGATACACGAAGCGGAGTACAAGTACACGGTGCAAGTACCTCACGTTTGTACTCTCAGTGGGAGACGAGAGACGAGGTTTCTGCACTGGATGAAAGGTGCAGGGAGCAGGTTCGTCGTCTGCCTTAAGTTACAAGAGTCAGAAATAACGAAATAACGAAATAAGGTCGACTGAAGTCAAGACCCCCGCCTGCTTGTGCTCCTTCACATTGCTCGTCCTGTTGGAGTTAAACGGTTTAAACAAGCAGTCTCTTCAGAGAATCAGTTGGCTAACTAACTAACTAACTAACTAACTAACTAACATTAACCAGCCATTACTCACCTCGCCCCTTTCCGACCAGTATGGGTCGAAGCTGATATTCGCCTTTGGGGAGTTTTTTAAGGCTTGTAAAGTTTCCCATCGTAGATTTTCAGCAGGCATCGCGACAGAGCGGCAAACAAAACCCAAAACCACAAAACCCAAAACCCAAACTACAAACTGCCGATAGCTTTGGGCTAAGTTCTGAACCGCCGGACGAGGTTACATAAATTACAATCCGACGGGAAACATATAAACAGCCCGCCTACCGCCGAGACGCTCTATGGTTCCGGCTGGGCCGCACCTTCATTATGTTTTGTTTATGGTTCGGTGATCCCAAATAAAATAAATAGCATTGCACACGATAAAATGTTAACTACGTAATAAAAAGATTAATTTTACTATTTGGAGTATTTCTAACCCCGTGGCTCAACGCGGATCATCACATTATTAGTCCGTCAAGCGGCCCGCCTTTTTAAATGTCAGTCCATTATTTGTTTGTTTGCCGTACTTATTCAAATACTCACCTCTCACGCCAAAACTTAAAAAACTGATTGCAATATTACACATTGCACATATATTACACAAAATTCGGCGTAAAAGCCATTCACCGATATGCATTTTATGCAATAGCTTTACCTGGTCCACGGTGCTGTTACTGCACACATTCCCTGACAGCCCAATTATAAATGTTGACATTTAAATTAAACAAGATTTTGTTGCATCAAATATATACCGAGTTAGAAAAACAGACCCGAGTAATATATAAAATGTCATAATTTGTGTTATATGGTTTTTATGTTTGCAAATGAGCAGGAATATCTTGAATTACCAAAGTTCTAAATGGGGTTTGGCGTGAGTAAAACGAAAATATTATATTTAGGTAATTTCTTTATAGGAGTCTCATATGAGACTTCAGTTTGGCTGTAAAGAAGCCTTCTGTTAAATATTATTTAGGGAACTAAAACGGGCACGTTAATTATGTCTGAAACAGTTTTGATATTCAGATACATGAAAGATGGAAGATTTTCCAAAAAAATGGCATCAGAATCAAGACTTGTGCAGCAATTTATTTATTCAAAAGAATATACAGTAAATACATTTCAGGCAACTAAAATATCATTTTAAAAAATGTTTTATTAATTTCATAGTATATAAAACTCTCAAGTCAAAAGTAGTAGTTAATAAATGTCATATAGGGCTACTACATTGCTTTGGGAATGGATGAATGCTGGTCCGGTTGGAGAGTTTTGCGGTCAGCTTGCAAGCAAAGAGTCACTAAACACGTTTCCATATGAGGTTTTGAGAAAATGAACGTAGTTGTGCAGACTGCGGTTTGTGGAGTCTGACTGCTCCAGTCGGTCCTTCATGTTCTGCAGCTGACTCTGGAAACGACGCTCCATCTGAAGGAAAACAGAAACACACAGAAACACAGCAGTTCTAGCATGAGAAGCAACAGCTGTAAGTCCAACATGTAAATCCACGGACATCATGACGTACCTCCGCCTTGCTTCGCTGTAGCTGACTCTGCTCTGTTTTGGCTCGGCTCAGCTGGCTCTGCAGGTCCAAGGCTTTAGACTGAGACTCTCTCTCTTTGGCCAAAACCCTCTGCATGCTGTTGTCCACCTGCAGGCCAGAAAGGACAAAATGTTGAGTTTAGTGTAATATTCCAGTATTAACCCAAAAAACAATAGAACTCTCAGAGCAGGAAATAGCCATGGGAACTTACTTGAACAACATCACAGTCAGAGTAAGCAGATTTAGATTCATTATTCAGGTACTAGATATTATGTACACACCTCAAACCTGCATTTCCTGTATGGAAAAGTTATTGAAAGAGTAAAAGATAATGAGATATCCTGACCAGTTGTGACGTCATTAATCTGCTTCTGTTCTGTTGCAGTTCAATTCACTGCTTTATCCAATATCAGCTCAGACAGAATTAGATATATAGTCAGATTATTACAGTCCATCAAAACACAATAACTGATGGCTTGTTGTGGCATGACACAGTGTATCTGTCTTTGCATTTGTACTTACACAACACTTCAACACATTTGTGATATTAAATAGTCACAAAAGCCTCATTTCAGACTTTAACTGCACTGAAAAAATGGGTGGGACGGGCACATGGTCAGGACTGTAACAGGCATAACAAACTTGTGTAAATCATATATATATATATATATATAAAGTGTTTCTCACACCACTCTGTGACTCTAAGATAAGTCGTTACGTGATGTTTTGCTCTGTGCACGCTGATGCACAGGTAAAAGAAGTGACTGTATAGTTTTAGACCTGTCTCTGCGCGTCGTCCAGAGCTTGCTGTAGCTGTCTGGACAGGATGCTGCACTCACGGGTCTTCTCCTCCAGCTGCTGCTGAATGCTGCGGATGAGGTCCTCCTTCGAGGAGAGAGCCTGACACATCTCTTTGTTTTCTACCTCCATGTTCTCCAGCCGCCTACAACAAACAACACAACAGTTTGCAGTTTGGAACATTTATGAAAACCATTTCTGTCAAAGTGTTTTATGTCTGCGATCACTGTGTACAAGTGATACTTTTATCTAAAAATGTATATATTTGTTTTTCAAAGATGGTTCTGTAAGTGTGTCTGTACCTCTCGAAGTTTTGAATTTTCTCTTTGAGAACGTTGTTCTCCTCCTGCAGCAGCAGGTTCCTCTGCTGAAACGTCTCCAACTGAGTGCCTTGCTGTTCCACCTGTGAAAGGAACACAGTTAACAAGCAACACAGTGTCAGCCATGATAGAAATCCACCTCCATCAGGCATCCTGGAGGCCTTGGGTCTAAACAGCAACGTCCCCAGTCTAGCCGGGAACCTTTGTTGCATGTCATCCCACTTGTCTCTCCCCTCATTTTCTGTCACCTCTATTCTGCCTGCTTTCAAATAAATACCCAAAAACATAGAAAAAAGAAGAAACCCACATCCATGCATCATCCTGCATTATTACAGCCAATAGTTCTCTCTAGTCGAACTAAATTAGGAAGCTTGAGACGTTTCTTCCAACAGATGGCAACTGAGAAGAAAGTCAAATGAGACTTTTTTAATTACAGTTTCTTCTCCTCTGAAAAGACAACCACCAAAATCTTTAACCTGGCAGGGCAACAGCTTACCAAAACTCTGTCCAATTAACATGCTGGCTGTGAGTCATTTGACTTTTTACTCTGCTGAAGACATGCTTTATATTGAAACGTCAGCTGTTGAATATCATTAAGAAGCTCTATATGGATCCTGTGACTTTTGTTTAAAACCTTTGGTTAACTTGCTAAGTTTCAACAAACTAATGACTGAAATACAACAAAGTAATATAATGATATTTATCTTATAGGCTGTTAGGTACCTTGTGTCTGACTTCAGAGAGGGCGGAGTTGTGCTCCATGTTCCTCCTCCCGTGGGCGTCGGCCTCCTGCTGGGCGCCTATGAGCTGCTGCTCGGTCCTCCTCAGCCTGTCGGGCAGCGCCTCGAGCTCTCTCAGCCGGCCCAGCAGCTCCCTCCTCACCTGCTCCTTCTCCCTCTCCAGGCTCACCTTCACCTCCCGCGCCTCCTTCTGTGTCATCTCCAGCTTCAGGGAGTAGTCCTCCGACTCCAGACGAGCCTGCTGGACCTGCACAGAGAAGCAGACACGGTGAACTTCAACACTTTGTTATCTGGAGTGTTTCCATGAAGAGAGTGAAGAGTTAGTTTAACCAAATCACAGAGAATATATTTTCTCATTTATCTATCCCATCACATAGGTAAATGAGATGTTGTGTTTTTTGTGAAGTCTAAAAGTCTCTTTAACATTTGTTTGCAAAAGAAAATGTGTCACCAGTATAAAAATGTCTCATGCAAATGTACTTTTTTGTCTGCAGAAATCGATTTGTCTCTACATCCATTTTGCAATCACAGCATTTAGAAAAACAAACCACTGTGCAGAAATGTGGTCAAGTGTTTTAAGTTACTCGTCAATTGTTTGAAGGTTTGAGTAAATGAGTAAAATTCAAGCACTTTCAAGGTACCTAAACCAAACATTTTCAGACTCTCAAAGCCTTTATCGTCACATCTAAATTGTTACTGTAAGTGCAATTGCGAAAAGATCCTTTACACCCACAGCATCCAATGTATATTGTCACTTTGCTGTTCACATTAACTTTGATCATATGTATTGATTGTGATTATTTAAAGCTTCCTAATTTCCAGAGTGAGGGATCAACAGAGGACGTATCTAGCTATGAATGACGAGTGAACACAAGAAAATAACTTTCCTTTATTATGTTGAAAATCAAGCATTTTTCAAGGAGTATGTTCAAATTCAAGCACTTTCCCTAACCTTGAAAACATAACGGTAAAAATTAAGTATTTTCCAAACTTTCAAGACTTTGTCTGAACCCTGTGTAAAGTGAAGCAGCATCACAGAGTGTGACTGCACCTTCTTCTTGTATTTCTCCACCAGGGTTTCTTGCTTTTTGATTGATGACTTCAGCCGACGGGCTTCAGACTGCAGACCTCCGACCTTCTCCTCCGATGACGTCAGCTGAGCCTAAATATGATGTATGATTATAATGATGACATTGAAATACATTTCCTTTAGCCCACAGAGATGATGAAACAGAAGAAAAAGACCAAGCTGTCAAAACGGAGATAATTTAACATTATATTCTGCATCATTTTTGTTAGTAATTACTCATAAAAGCTGCAAAATGTATTAAATAAAACACATTTTATAAATTTTATATTTATGATGATGATTCATGAACACTCAGCAGTTATTTTTCTAAACAGCATAATGTGATGATTGAGGCGCTTTTGATTGATGAAACTGATTTAAAGTTGTGTGAAAGCTCAAATCTGCTGTAGGTTTTTCTGACGGTACCTTGAGTCTTTGGTTGTCCAGCTTGGTGGAGGCATTTTCAGCGCCGAGGTGGTGCAGCTGATCCCTGAGCTCCTCCCTCTCCGCCCGACTCCTCTCCGCTGAATGAAGCCGAGAGTTCAGCTCGGTCACCTGACTGTGATGGAAGCACGCATGTAAAGCTTGTGTAATGTTGTCATCATCACAGTCCAAATATAGTTTTTCTAGACCGTTTAACTGCAATGAGATGTAAAGCAAACTACAGTAGGCAATTTTATTTCATTATAATTTTGGTTGAAATAACTAATTTGTCACCAACAATATTTCATTGAAGGGTTCCTTTAAAAAAAAAAAAAAAGTGTCTGTGAGCATCTTTAAAAAACTGAACCCGGTCTGAACTAAATGTCAAATCTGGATTAGCTAACACGTAATTAGCCAATCACAGCGCCTCTGTGCAAACAGTTGGTGAAATTGAGGTGAGGCGATCAGCTAGAGAGACGACGTATCACTCTGTTGGAGTTGTTGGAACTACAGAAACACGGATGGTGTAACAAGGTGGAGCTTCTTCCCTCACAAAGGATCAGTTTCTCACCTCCAAGTCAGACATAACTAACCGAGTAGAACAGACGTTAGTTTGCTAGTTAGTTACAACAGTTGACAACCCTGACGTTCCACTTCAGGCCCAGCAAAATGTGCGTGCATGTTTGGTGCGTCATTTGGTGGGAGGGGCTTAGCGGAGTGATACGAGGCAGCAGAGAGAGAGGCGGTAGGTTTTTGCATTGTGTATGTTCAAATTTTCTACATCAGCTTTAAGTAATAATTCATGACACCCTGATGAACAAGTTTGATTTTTCTGCTAGAGGAATGTGACTTTAATCAACATCTGCTCCACATGAAGTGCTGACATAAATTCTGTCTACCCTAATTCTAAATTCTATCATGAAAGTCAAAATCACAATATGAAAATGTTACATTTTTGGGGCCTTACTGCAGCGCACATCATGATGTTTTACAGCAGCAAACTGAACGTGCACTCACAGCTTGAGAGCAGAAATCTCCTCCTCCAGCTGTCCTTTAGCAGCGGCCTCTTTAGAGTGGCGGAGGCACCAGTCGCTGGACGTGGACAGAGCTCGAGCCAACTGGGATTCCTTAAACAAAATACACACGTTGTCTTGTCATTATTGTTCATGTTTTGGCCTTTCAAGTTATTTCACACCTGGAATACATTTATATTTTAGGAGGAAGGAGCTGCAAGACAAGATGCACAGTAAAGTCAAACAAACTCAACACACGTCCTCGCCTCAGAATCTGGTGTTTGTCTGTTTCACTGGAATATTGCAACTGAACCAAGAGGCTGGCTGAACTTCCTCTGAATGTGATTTGCATAAAAGCATGTGATCAGACAAGACACCACCACCAGTGAGAAAACTCATTTGCATGCAGGATAAACCACAGAGAGGTCTGTGGATTGACTTTGTATGTAGAAAGACACATTACCTGTAATTTTCTGATGCTTTGTGTGCCACCAAGTTACAGGACCCGTCTCCGCCCACCACTCTAATGTTGTGTGATTTTCAGACATAGTGGTGTGGACCTGTGCTACCTCCATATACTGACCTTCTCCTGCAGTGTTGCCTCAAGCTGCCGGGCAGACTCTTCAGCTCGCTCGGCCTGCTGGGTCAGCAGGGCCAGCGCTTCCTGGTCTTGCCGCCCCTGCTCCTCCTTCTCCTCCTCTCTCTGCTGCCTCAGAGTCTGCAGCTCCTCCTGCAGAGCCTGAAGCTCCTCCTGCTGCTGCTCGTGGCTCTGCTGCATCCTCTGCTCCACACACAGAGAGTTGAAACATCCAGTTTAAAGGATAATAAAGGCCTTTATATGCTGTTCTGACAGTCTGAAAGTGAAATAAGGCCATCCTGAAAGACCAAGTAACGTACGTGTGTGTGTGTGTGTCAAGAAGATTATATATATATATATATATATATATATGTGTGTGTGTGTGTGTGTGTGTGTGCAACCAATAGCAAGATCAGTCAGAACTTTATCTATTCCTCCATTATATAGTATGCTGGTGCAACCCTACTGCAATCTTCTTGAGTTCCAATTGGCTAACAATGTCACAAGTCATATGTTCACAAAGTAGAGGATTAAAGGAATGATGTATTCTCTGTAGGGTTGCATACAACCGTCACTTCCAGCGGAGCTACTGAGCTACAGAGAAGTGACAGTGTGACACAGAAGTGGTTTATTTAGCCATGTTGCGGACAAACTGTGGATAGTGCAGCAGGAGGGGTTTGAGAAGTTTCCATGAACGTTTGAACACATTTTCTGCCGTGACTCTGGGTCACCAAGCTCACTACAGCTGCTGTCCGCCACAAAGGAGCAAGCTACAAACGTTTCAGAGCCTCCTTCAAGACTACAAGGAATGAGTGTTTTCTAATCAGAGCCGAGAAAGAGGCAATGTGACCAAAGTATAAAATCATCATCACATATAATATCATCATAGTATCACCGTGCTGGATACTGATTGGCCATGTATTTAGCAAAAGAACAAGGGTTTTTAGCCCTCTGAGCTGAAATATGATAACACTGACAGTAGCACCCATTTCACTGTCAGTGTGTTGGACTGATAAAAACAACTGGTCCACATCGGACAGTTCAAGTGTGTGAAGTCTGTGTGTGTGTGTGTGTTTTATGTTCACAGACCTGAATCTGAGCAGCCAGATGCTCCTTTTCAGCTTCCGTTCTGTTCAGCTCAGACTCCAGATGGTCGCGGGTCGACTGCAGGA
This sequence comes from Macquaria australasica, assembly GCA_005408345.1. NCBI lineage: Eukaryota > Metazoa > Chordata > Actinopteri > Centrarchiformes > Percichthyidae > Macquaria > Macquaria australasica. The sequence goes on along the minus strand of SEMN01001352.1, from coordinate 39,876 downwards.
TCCTTGAAAGCTCCTCCGTCGTCTTTGCGTTGTCCTGCCGTGACGGAGGGAAGCAGAGGGTGAGGGGGATTTTCTATTTTATTCTATCTTAAATGATTTTATTCTTATTGTTTTGAATGTCATTCTAATGCTTTTCTTTGCCCATGTAAAGCACTTTGAATTGCCTCTGTGTTTGAAATGTGAATATAAATACAGCTGCCTTCCCTTGCTTTTCCTATAGCTGTGTTCTTAAGTTGTGTAAACTTCTTACTTTGTTAAACCGGTGTAGTAGCAGCACAGATCTAATGGTACATTTCAAACCTTTTCAAAGTCCAAATGCTCAGCAAGCTTAGAAGCCTCTTTCTCCTTGTTGGCGAGTTTGGCCAAAAGTCGCTATAAGATTAGACGAAAAACAAGAAAAATCTCCTCAGATGTCTGGTGGCTGATGATAGCGGCGAGTGAAGGAAAAAACAGCACTGCATATGACCAGCTGATAATTACTCACAATGTTCTCTGCTTCACCATCGGCTATTCTCTTCTTTAAGGCATCTTTCTGTTCTGACCACACCAATGATTCTCTCTGTGGACACAAAGACACAGCATGCAAACAGCGGTCAGAAGAGAACTATGGCACGCTGACATTTGCTCTCCTTGAGCTTTCTTCTACTTCCTGTACCTCGTATTCACCCCACTCTCTGAGGAGCTCTCGAAGGCCGTGATTCGTGTTGTCAAACATCTCGATCTTCTCCAACAACAACTCCTGCTGCCGTCCCAGTGATGCTGCGTGCAACTTTGATAGCCGCTTGTCCTAAATAAATAAGATGATAAATAAAAGCGCAATCATGTACAGCAAAATATCCTCCTCCATTCATTCATCCTGCATCCTCCTGACCGACTATGTTCACAAAATGATCCTTTGGTGCTAAATTTACCTTAGTGAGGCTGTCGATAGTTTCCTTCAGAGCTATCAGCTGATTAGCTACTGCTACGCCGTCGATTTCTGCTTCTACGAGCGCCCTGAGGAGCACGTCTGTCTCTCTGTGTTGGCCCCTAGAATCCGACCTGCAAGCAACAGGCAAAAAAACTAAAATACCAATGTGGGAAATATTTGTCATAGGCCTGCATCTTTTCTGGTTATTTTGTAAGATTAAGTTGCAGCAGAGAGGCATCTCATCCACACAAAAAGTTGGCATTTTATCAACATTTATGATGATGAGTGTATTTTACCACAGGGAGAAACTCCTTCCGTCTACTCCACAAAAGGTTTTATGTCCTACAGCTGTTCCACAAAACATTACTCAGGGACAAACTGGTGCTGACTAACACAGTTCACCAAATAAAACAGCACTATGTCCTGTAACTGTAACCAAATTTGACTGTATTGTTTTCTGGTCTATTTTTTGGCGATGGTACATCTCTCCCTGTACGGTGTAAAATGTCGGTGAAGAATGGTGACCCAGGAGGGAAGTTCTTGCGTTTTAATTTTGAGGAGACTGACAAGGGGAAAAAAATGCTGTCTGCTAAAACTACCTGAATGGGATGTCTCATTGTCTACCAAAAGAAGACAAATCATCACAAAAAGGAAAAGTACATATGCTTAAGCTATTTTGAACACTTTTCTATTAAAGTGTGTTAGGGTGGGTTTCCTTTGAATATGAGACATTAGTACAAAGCTTTGTTATTTTGCGGCTGCTGAAGAAGCTCTTACATCTTTAAACGATGAATGCTTTCTTGCTCTCTGAGTAGGGCGCTGAGGTTTTTGGATACTGCAGCGAGCTCTTCTTCCTGCTCCTCTGCATCACGCCGATGTCCGAATCCACTTTCTGATTGATGCTGCACTCTGCTTCTCTGATCACAGGACACAAACAAACCAGACTCATGTTCAGTGAACACACACAAAAAGTTTCTAATTGAATTCTGACAACAGAATGTACAACAGGGCCTGCACAATAAACCATAAATACCTGTACTGGAGTCTACAATCAAACCAGGGGCTTAAATATTTTCTTGAAGGAAAAGATATTTAAGTATCTGAAGTATTTAAAATATTCAGTGATGCCAAATTCCCTACCAATAAAACATGCTACATATCTGTGAATACCTTCCATTTCATCCAATCTGAGCAGATTTAGAGCATCAACATCCTTTATATGTTTGGAGCATGTTTATGTGCTTATTAATTGCAAAATCATACAACTCTCTTGCAGTGCTGCTGAAGCACAGGAACAGCCTTCACTGCCTTAGGTGATTCTCTATCCATCATCAGTCTGTTTATTTTACTCCTACGCTTCTCACAGAGGTCAAATTTCTGCATGCTGCTGTTTCAAATGAACAATCATACAGCCGATACGTCTTACTCTGGTGTTTAAATTCAGTTTTGTTTGTAATCTTTGTTTGACCACATTCAGCACTCCTGTCAAACCTGTCTGTCCTGTCAGGGGAGCAAATCCCTGAAAGAATATCCCTTCCTCTCCCCAGCTGTTCATTTGCCAGCATGTTTATTGGCACCAGTGGAAAGCATGGCGGTGAGAGATACACACTATAAAGAGACCTGACACTTGTATGAACCCACATCTCTTCGGCAGGACAGTCTTCCTGGAGGAATCCACGGCATCCGCACCTTTGGCCTCCCTCCATCCCGCTTCACCTGGGCATCTTTTGTCCCGTTGTGCTGAACAAAAGGAGGGATTCCAGTGCATAATACTTATTGTAGCATCCTCATCCTCTAAATGGTTTAGTTTATTTATTTGTAAACTCTTTAAAAAGGTATGTTAAAAAGTAAAAATGACATGGTGCTGTAAAGAAACTAGCACATCAGTGCAGGTGAAAACAGACAGGTGATGAATTTCACATAATTAGCTACAAAATACAAAATAATGCACTATTCATTTGGGATATTTGACCTTTGATCCCCATCAGCATTCAGAAAGTGACCTATGAAAACGTCAATATGTGTATCCACCTTAATAAACCAGTGTACTTACCTGCGGGGTCCTGCTGGGACTCCTCCTCATGTGAACGTGTACAGGTGTGGTCTCCGGTACATGGACATGAACCGGCGGCGGCGGCGGTGGTGAATCCCGGGTTTTCATTTTGTCGAGACGTTACAACAACATTCAGACCGCGTTTAGGATCGACGAAGGCCCAGCCGAGCGGATATTAAGAAGCGGCGGCTCGTTATTACCGTTTCCAAGATAAACCTCGACTTTTGTCTGTGGAGCGGGCGGCCGTTCGGATTGACAAACGACCGCCCTGATTGGCTCCTTCGCAACACCCCGTTCTGTGATTGGCGGAGGCGAGTTTTAGCTGCGCGTTGCCCGTGGTAACCACTGAAAGTATAACGGGTGACGTTTAAACTAACGGTAACTATTAAAGCGCATTTTTTAAAGTTTTTATCGAACGGCATATTTTTGTCTAACCATCCCTCTTTCTTAAAAAAGAAAAAAAAAAGAAAAACAAGAAAAAAGAAAAACAATCCCAAAAAAGCGCCATGAAACCCAAAATGGTGGTGAGCACGGGTCGCACAAAAACATGTTTCCGTGCCGTTCAAAATGTAGGGAGCGTAGGCGCGAAACGGCTCCACATTTAAACTGTTAAACGACACTTTGACGGTTGAACTACAAGGCGTAGCGCGCGCAGTTCGCGGAGGAAACGGCCGAGGTGACCGCGCTTCCTGTTTCGTCCAACGGCGCCGAACTCCGCCGAACTCCGCCGAGTTCACGAACCGCCGCGCGTCGGTGCCTCTTGACCGAGTTAACGCACTTAAGTGATGAATCTGATGTATTTTCCGACCGGTATCTGACAACCGAGCGACGTTCGCTCGACGCGCCGCCTGAGCCAACAGCGAGGCTAGTTCGCGATTAGCTTCCCACGTGGTCCCTCCGGTAACGATGCTCTGCGTTGCCTTTGTGCTCCTGCTTTATCCCGCCGCATACCGGCCCGGCGAGGCGTGCGCTCCCGCGGCGGAGGAGGAGGAGGGGGGGGGGGACCAGCGCCGCCGGCCTGATGCTGTGCAGGGCGTGCGGACACGACCTAGCGTCCGCCGCGGACGTCCGCTTCGTCCCCGGGCGGCTGGCGCTCTCCAGCCGCAACGACACGCCGGTCGGGGGCCGAAGGGTTAACATCCAGGTTTTCGAAAACCCCCACGGACGCCGGTTTGAGGTGACTACGTTCAGAAAAGCGGACGTTTCCCAGCACTGGCCGGCAGATAAACGCTTCTCCTGGTTTCCAGGGTATTCGTGGACGGTGTGCAGCTCATTTAGGTGGGTACCTAAACCCGTGAACGGTGCTAGAAAAACAAAAAACACGCAGTATACATTTTCAAAATCTTTAAGTTAAAACACGTTATCTGCCACTGAGAGCAGTTTCAGGAGCGTTTTTGATGAGACGGACATCATTTCGACCACCAAGAAATAAACTTTGTTCTGTAAAAAGTTGGAAATGTATGTTTCGGTCATCTGGTCACTTTTGTCAGCCCATATTCATAGCGACGACAAAGCATGTGATAATTATTAAAAACTATTAAACTGCAGTACTACAGACTCTAGTATGTCATAATTAAGACTGTCTATTCTGGAGTATATCTTCATTAAATTAAGCCGAATAACTTAATCACGCTCATTTAACTTTAGTATTTTATGAAATGCCTATATTTATATGCCATAATTTGTCATAAACAGGATTTGGTATATTAAGTCTTAATTATGAAACAATAACTTTATTAAATACATTGAATGCATGCACACTCATGTAGCTTATGAAATACTTGTATTAGTTTCATGTTTTGTTATAATCAAGAAATAAAATAAAGTTAAAAAAAAACTTTAAATTTCTGCATATTTAAGTAACTGGGGAAATGTTCTACTTGTGTGTATATACACACACATCCCACTTTATTAGTCAGGATTTAGTATTGTAAATCTTAATTATAGAGCAAGTAATAACTTAAATTTTAATTCATATCTCTAGGAATACACACTTGGTAACATGAAATACTAATGCCATACTTTTTTTACGATCAGGATTTGGTATCTCACATTTGGGAGCAAGTTATATCTTAATTTAATCTCAAAGGAAAAAGGCTTTCATGATTGTTTTTGTTTGAATACATGTGCTATATTTTACAATAGGATATATAGTGTGGTGCCCATTTATAAACAACTCACATAACTGAGTTTTTTGTTGTTTCTCACTCCAGGTTGGGCCTTCCAGCCCAGCGAATGGCCAGACACAATCACAAAAACCAGATTTGAGGAGTCGGAGCAGACCTTCTTGGCTTTAATCACCCATCGTCTATTAAGTGAAGACGTTGCTTCAAGCCTGCTTATGACTCCAAAATCCTTCATGAGCTAATGGACTTCCGACTGTATAATTAACCTAGGTGCCTTTGCTGCTACCTAAAACTTTTTTTTAAAATAAAGTTCTATGCACCCACTTGGTTTGAAAACTCCCACACATGTAAACACAGTAAGTTTTATTATTGTAACAAAGCAAGTTTTACACCTCAAATTTAAAACAGTTTCTTTTCCCCCCAGCGGAAAAGGAAAGTGATTAAATGTAAATTCTATGAGATAACAGGTTTGTTTTACCCATGAAGCAGTGGGGGCCAAAATTTACAAGCTTGTTTTTTTTTTCCATTTTGTTCTTTATTAAAAATGTCATTTCAAATCTCAATGGATATCTGTAAAACAATACAATGAAAAAAAAAAACAAAGTCCCATAGAAATGGTGTCAAAATAACCACTCTCCCCAATAACCAACATACTCCTGCCCCTCCCCAGCTTACCCCACCCCCCTCCCCCTAAACATTACAAGTCAAAGGAATGAGCTGGTACTCGTTAGCCACATAGGGGAAAAACAACAGTTTTTTTTCCAAGGGATCAACACCCCAACTGAAAAAAAAAAAAAAAAAAAATTATAATGGGAAAAAAATTTTGAGAGGTAAACTAGCGCTGGGTCACTACTCCATGGCTTTAGTCAATTTACCACACAACCTTTAACAGGAGGAATTCTGTGCGACTTGTCTTCAAATTCTACTCAGGATGCCGTGCTGATTCTATTTTTATACTTTTTTTTATTATTATTATTATTTTTGAGATGACTTTGGGGATGGTACTCACAATTCAGGGCAAAGTGCCATTGGCCTAAGACGAGTCAAAGGAACATAACATGGCACCAACAAGTGAAGAGGCCTCAGAATGGAAAATGAAGCACACGGATAAAAAAAAACAACCAAAATAAAAAAAAATTAAAACCTTTGCTCCCGAACGTGAGTGGAAAAACCAAACAGGGAATAGAAGGTTGAGGGTCTGGGTAGATGATGTTATTTCTTAGTCGTCTTCTCCCTCGTCATCCTGAAAGAAGATATCAGACCGTCAGCGAGTGTTTAAAACAAAACTACCGTTAACGACACTCGAAACTTTTATCCTTTTACCTCTCCATCTTCTCCGTCGTCTTCTTCGTCCTCCTCTCCATCTTCATCTCCCTCCTCATCTATGTCCTCCAGACCCTCCTCGTCCTCTTCGTCGTCCTCACCTTCACCCTCTTCGTCATCCATGTCAGGAACCTAGGGATAAGAATCACTTTTAACTCTTGTTTGTCTTTCAATTATTTTTTAATCAGCAACAAACGGTACCTGGAACATCCACATAAAAGATAAAAATGAAGTAAATGAATAAACGGATAGCTGAAGATGTCTGCTTGTTGTGGCAGCTACGGAAATGTATATGTTACAAGCAAGGATACATTAACCTGGTTGTAAAACATACCAAGTAGTACTGCAGAGGGTTTGGCCAGATGTCATCCTTGATGACCTCCCCGAGCTCATCAGCGCCAGCGTCGGCGTGATCAGTGAACCAAGTGAAGAAGCTCTCTGGCTCTTCATGTTGCCTCTTCCTTCCTGCTTTGTTCTGTGTCTGGCTGGAACGCTTGGTCAGGTCCTACAAACACATGGAGAGAAATTAAATGTCTAACTGGAAACTTCCAACGTGCAAGCTCTGGAGTTAGGTCATGTTGGTTTTATTATTATTTTTTAGTTAGGAACACAAAGCTAGCATAGCAGCTCAAAAAAAACCAAAAACAAACAAACAAAAAAAAAACACCAGGGCTCCATTGTAACTCAGTGTGTGTGTAATTATATAAATGAATGAATGAATGAAACAAAACAGAATCTCAAGTAGAAAAAAATAGCCATTCTGAATGAGGATAAGAATGCTACCCAAATGTGGTTGCAGTTTACTTTGCAGACAAACTCAGAAAGATACACATACCTTTCCTGATTTCCATTTGATTTCTGTTGACTTTGAAGATGGGTCTCCACTCTCGTTCAAATGGAACTCTTTGGAAAGTACTTTGTTTTCGAAGTACGGATTTTCATCGAAATACTAGAAGATAAAAAGTGGCCAGGTAAGAACACAACAAACAACTTGCACCTCCATGTTGCGTGTGTGTACGGCATTATAATACCCACAAAATCTATTCTGTAGCCCGACTTGATGTCTTCAAACTCTGTCACCTCCACTCGGCTCAGGTAATGAAGTGCTTCTTCATCTTCCTCTCCCAGTAGAGCAGATACTGTGGGACACACGCATCATACAGACCAGACTTTAACCGGAGTCACTGTTCAAATCATTCAAACTTTAGTCATTGAGATTTAATTATAGCCATCAGACAGACTATGGTAAAAAAAAACCTCATATTGAATTTCTCACCTTGTGGATGGTTGACAAACGTGGTGACCCAGAAGTTGGGGATTTTAGCGATCAGTTCTGACCTCTTCTGAAAGAATGGCTGACGGAGTTTGTTGTATTTCTGTTCTACTTTGAGGATCTCCTCACTGGCTTGCTCGTTCAACCTGAAGGGGAAAAAAAAAAAAAATGAATGAAAAATCAGTTTCAACTGTTCGTGCTGATTGAGTGTACAAAAAAAAAAAAATCCCATTCTCATTGGTTATTCAGTCAATTATCATTTAATTTAGGCACATGGATATCAAACAGTGCACCATGGAGGGCTATCAAGGACCCTAATCTCTAATAATTTGACAAATTTTTATTACCTGTCAATTTCATTTTGAACTTCGTCAATGTGTTCAATAGCTTCTTGCTGCTCTTTCTCTGTGGAAAATAAATAAATAAATGTGTTACAAGAAGTATAACTTATTACACATAAATGAAGCGCATCTAGGAGAGGGACCAAAAACACGTTAACAGATATTATTAAACAAAAATAAGCATTTACTCGTGCAAAACCAGGGATATACAACTTAAAAAAGTAAATCTATCACCGAGTTACTTTTTTATAGCCTCAACCAAGTTGACAACAGCTAATCGATCGTTACTACGCGGTAGATAACGGCGGTCGTCGGGTTATCTGGTAGATTAAAAAAAAAGAAAGCCGGTCTCTCCCGGAGGTCATGGTAATGCGAGCGGCCAATAGCTGCAGCTTTAGCGGCTCAGACGCTCGCCGTTTCCTGCCGGCTGCTACCGACGAGGCCGCGTGGTTTAAATGTGGGACGTCTGGCTGCACGGAGCCGCGATAACGTGAGAGACCGAGCTAGGACAGGTGCCAGAACAGACCCCCCTAACCGCTGAACCGCCGCTCAGGCGACGTAGTCCTGCACCCAGCCGTCCAAATGTAATAATTACCTAGTTTAGCTGATTGCGAGGGCGACGGATTTAAATGCATTTGAGTTAACAAAACATAACGTCGTCAGCAACAACAACACTAGCTGGCTAACTGCTAATGCCCAAATGAAATGGCCATCTTTTACGGTTATTAAAAACACCACAGTAGCAGTGTAAACACGTATCGGCCAATTGGAGGTGATTTCACAGCAGCACACGAAACAATTGCCATCCAGCATCGCATACGGCCGCTCAGTCGGTAGCCAACGACACAACTGGCCACGCTGAAGATGCTAAGTCGAGGAGCTAACGCGGCCTCTCAGCCCCGGTCTGTCCTGGACAGCAGCAGCCGGGAGCAGCGGCATGCTAATGACCGCGTTAGCTGCCGAGCTAGCTGCCGTTCTCGAAACGGGAATACGCGCAGCAACCGCCGCAAAGAGGGTCCCGGTGCATTAAGGTAAAATCCAAACAACACACACACGATGATTATGAACTACACCGCAAACCGCGGCAACGCACACTGTGTTAGAGAAGAAAGTGAAAATGGCGGTTGAACAGGAGGCCGCCATTCCCCTTACCGGAGGTTTCGTCCGCTCCTTCGTGGTTCGAGTTCAGCTCCTTTTTACTCACTTTTGCCGCCGAGGCCGACATGTTTTCGCGAGCCGGGGGAGGGGGTGACTTACGGACGCAGAGGAAAATAGCTGGTGGCTTCGAGTCTGGTTTCTCCCCGAATAGGAGAACGTTAATTCGGCGTAAAGTTCAGCGCGCAGAAGCCAACAACGTGCTGCTCTCCGCACAATGCAGCTGCCGAGGAGCGAGGAAGTCACGGCGGGCGCTGCTCACGCGCTCCTTTCATTGCGAGCGCGCTTCGCCGAGCGGAGACGCGACGAGCTCCGCCTCTCAAAGTAGGTCTCGCTGCTCGGCTCCGATTTGCCACATTTACCGCCGCCTCGTCTCCCGAAATCACTGCCCGAGATGAACAAAACCTCAAATTGTTGCTAATGTTTATCTCACACGCGGTTTCGAAATTAACAGCGGCGAAAGATCACGTTTGTTCAGGCGCGGCCAAACCTCCAGTTGGACCGACTCGCACTTGCGCACTTTAAAAAAAAAAAAAGACGCCGAACATCAGTTGAGGCTGGAGCCTCATTCCGGTGGTCGGCGCGAATTAGACCGTTAGTCACGGTTTTGTTTTGGATCAGAAAGGGCCGAATAAACAGGGTATTTTAGTTTAGGTCATATCCCGTAGCTTGCGCACCCCTTCACTGTGTTTATAAACAGAGCCGTGTCTAAATAACAGCTTTACATTTTCCTATTTAGCGAGGAAAAGCATACAGCTAGTGGACGTGTAACGGGCTAATTACGACAGGTGCACGGTGAGGATGGACAGTCTGTTCCAGTGTGTCCTTTCATGTCTGCGTGTATGTTAATGGCTTTCGGCCGGTCAGTCGGCTTGAGCCCGCCAATCTCCACTGTCATTTTACAGGACAACAGGCGGCTGATAAAGAGGACAACAACAACAGCCACAGAGCTGTCATGTATGAAGACAAGACGTGTGTGTGCAGGGCTTAAACACATTCACTGTGCTGTCAGCAAACCTAACTGTATGTCCACGATCATGGTCGGTACACCAGCAGCTGCTCCTTCATTTCCACCCCCTGGATGTGTGTTGACTACTGTCAGTATGTTTATTAATGTCTCTCACACCCCCTTCTTGTCAAAGCAGGTTAAACAAATCTCCTGAACACTGCAGGCTGGTATCTGCCTTGTCCCGTAGAGGAAGAGAGCAGCAGCTCTGTGTTTGTCTTGTGGTTGGTGACAGCACAGGAACATGTGGTCGTGCAGCGGCCAATGCCGAGCCCAGAGCAGGCTATCAGCACTGTCAGACAAGCAGCAGCAGCAGCAGTGCTGGCAGGGGAGAGGAACTGGGCCGTCCCCCTGCAGAGAGAAACCCCCCTAAAAGAGAGAGAGAGAGAGAGAGGGATTTTGGTTACAGAGCCAGGGATGAGGATGCAGTGGGAAGGGGATGTTGCAGAGGAGTCTGCAAGGAGGCAAAAACAAACAGGAGGACCGGCTGTGTGATCCAGGTCTCAGGATGTAGGCGCTGCATCAGAAGAGCCCTCAGTCAAAGTGTGTGTGTGAACGCACCATAACATCAGGGGACTTGTGTTTCAAGGATAGTGAAGGTGGAGAGAGGCGCAACCTGAGAAGTCCCCCCTCCACCTCCACAGAGGATGACAAATTAATCCTTATTCAGCAAGGAGCGAGAGCATCACCCTGAGGTTAGTGAAGTGCAAAGTCATACTGTTTCCACCTGATTTGAACATGTTGTTCTCACTTATCCCATCTCTTCTTGGCACGTGTTTTTGTCCAGTATGCAAATGAGTTGTGTGTGCACTGTCACTGGTGATTTGGTGTTATGATAAACTATGGCTGTATATTCAGTCAGTGTGTTGTTTGCGAATGTGCTCCTGTGGCTGTGATAAAGTGGGGCTTGTTGTCTCTTGATGTGATGTTGTTATCCAGGATCAGATGTTGTCCACGGCTCAGCAGATGCTGCAGGATAGCCGCTCCAAGATCGAGCTGATCCGACTGCAGATTATCAAAGTCACCCAGGCTGGCAGCAGCAGTGGTGGCGGCGGTATTGGCGGTGATGGTGGCAGCAACCATGACAGCTCTACACATGGAGGTCAGAGTCCTGTGCCCTTTTTTAGGGATATTACCAGCCTCTAAGCTTCTTCTAGTATGTAAAGTAGCTCAAAGGGAGCATGAAATCATCTATTATAGGCGTCAAATTCTGTCTGTAACAACATCAACACATCAGTGACACAATTTATGGCTTGTTTGTTACAGTCAAATTTTCTAAATGTAGAGGAGCTCATTAAACCGGAAATCTGTCAGAAACAATAAGTGAAAACATAATAGATAATAACATATTGGAATAATACAGCCATTATGTAATTTTTTGGCATGAATACCAGACCTCAAATCTATCATCGAACCATTACAAATGTGATGGGGTTCAGGCTGGAAATTGAGTTGTGAAAACTAGAAGTCTGCAGCATCTGGTAAAGAAATATTGTACTGATAACCAGTTCTGTCACTCCCTGCAGATACTATGGTAGATGCATTGTTCATTTCTTTGCTACATGGCAGGAAAGAACTTGTTTGTTTCTCTTAAAAAATGACAATTTGGTGTCAGGTCGATGTCCTCCTACTGTTTCGGGGATCACAACTTACAAAGACTTTTGTTTTTGGGAGTCAAAAGGTAAAATGGTTAACAACTAATTTGTACAGTTAAAAGAGGGAGTTGTGGGTATGAATACTTTGTGAAATTGAAGCTGTTAGACCTCTAAATAACAATTTTCTAACTTTTCTCTTCGATGTATCTCAGGCCCTTTGCAAACATTGCCAATCTTTATTTTGTTTCTTTCCTGCTGATGTTAATCCACATATGTGGTTTGAAACTGTTATGCTTTAATGAATAATTCAGTTCAATTAAAGGCAGTAAAAGTATGCCAGAGTTTACCCTGTCATCAAAGAGGTTTAGCTTGGCATGCTGTAACAAGCTGCAAAAAAAATATTATTTTAGTTTCAGTGTCCCCAAAACAATCTAGATAATGCTTCAAACGCATTTCCTGTGGAAAAAGTAAAGGTTTTTTGGTTTGAAAAAGGTCAAGTTCAGAGATACTGAGCGACAGTAGAAAATATTGCCTTTTAGCAACTTCAGTGCTAGTATAAAAAAAACCCACATTGGTTAAACCATGCTTCCTGCCAACTGTCATCTCTGTGAGTGTTATTTGTATAATCCGGAAGGTGAAACCACTCTGACGGCATTAATAGAGACCGAGAGTAAATGTGACATTTCATTCTAAACTGGAGATGTGCGCCGTTTCAAAACAATGAAAGTTACTAAATGATTCCTGGCTTGAAAGTAAAGGAGTATGAAATACGAGACAAGTAGCTCTGCACCTTGTTTCCTCAGCTCATATTTCCTTCTGCTGACCCCCGACCTCCTTTCCTCTCATCGATTCCTTATAATGTTGTGGTCTGCTGGGAACTGAAGTCCTCTCTACTGTTGCAGGAAGTTTAATTCACTGTGCATGTAAATCAGTCAGCTAAATATGAAAAGGCAAGTGTTAATACATTAGGGCACATTTCATCATCTTTACATAGGAAAAGTACATTTCTAATCAAAATAGAGATGACAAAACAGCTGTTTTTGCGCACAGAGAGCAGCACTACTATCATCTTTCACACCCTACAAGCATATGCAGGACTTGGTTAAAAAATGTTGAGAAATTAGGTACAGAATTAATGCTTTTCCCTATACAAACATACAACAAACAAACCATTTAACCTTGTTTAGTAAATGTTAATTGGTGCAGATCCCCTCTCAGTTAACTTTGTTTTTTAGAGAATCATTCATGCTGTTCAGGGAAAGCAGTGATGAAATGGATCAAACCTTTAAATCCAGACATTCATAAGTCAAAGCCACAAGCAGCAAGAGAAAAAAAACTAGAATTCTTTCAGCCCAAAGTACCACATTTTATCTAACTGCTTTTATCTCCAGCGCTTGTCTCCTTATATTAACTTAGCAACAGGTGAAGGGTTTTTCCTTCTCCCAGTCATTTTTATCTTGTCTTTAAGAGCTCTCATACATTTCAGATAAGTGTCAGCTAAATGCCAGAAACATAAGAAATGTAATGTTAAGACCTTTGCCTGGAGCACAGTGACATTTTAGAGAAAAGGGCTCACTTCAGCTTTATAAATATTGATTGCAGGAATGAAAAGAGTCTCAGTGAGGATCCATGAGGATGTCTCGCTCATCTGAAATGAATTCCTTCTTTCTGAAACACTCTCCCTCTTCCCCTCTTTCTGTCAGGGATCTCTCCGGTCGCTGTCAGCCTCGTGGATGCTCGTTTGGCAGAGTTGCAGCACTACATGCAAAGAGAGACAGATGCGTTGGTGCTGGCCAAAGATGTGGTGAAGCAGCTGGAGGGAATCTCATCGCTGGACCAGAAGGCACTGGCTGAGGTAGGACAATCAGTTTTATTTTAAAGTAGCTTTGAGTTCAGGGAAGCCAGAACGCTGGTGTAAGATCTAAACATGGGGGGAATAGATACAAGCTCGCAGTAGTGTACTCAGGTGTGTAAAATGATGGTTAATTAAGGATATTGGCTTTCCACACTCACATGACAGCACATTTCATGTAACTATACACTTCATTTTATCTTTTAACTGCATTGTAGAGTAACTTCTGGCTACAGAGAAACATGTCTACTTGGAACATGTCGAGAACATTTGGGTTCCCCAGATATTTTTTTTAGATTGGGGCTAATATTCAGTATTTTAAACCTGTCTCTTTTTCTTGTCAGAAACTTATTTAGGGTTTTTCCTAACAACTGAATTGTTGTCAGGGTTGAAAAGCCTCTGAAACAGTGTTTAGATCATTAAAACTCTCAGATGAAACCAGACTGATGGTGAGCAGCTCTTTAAGACAGGGGGACCCACCATATGCAACGGCAGACAAAATCTGGGATACATGAATACATTTATAAAGAACCTTTAAGGACGATACCGGTGTCTTACAAATCATGTATACTTAACACCGTATTGATGCTGACCATTTCCCAGTGCATCCTGTAGAGTTTTCTATTGGTTTCCATTAGTTTCCGTTAGAAATCATTTCACAGCTTAAAACTTGCTTGATTTGTGTAATCAAGTCTACATTATTTTTTAAACATCATTTTTGTGTGGTAATGTAGTTTAAGTTTAGACTGATTTGAAAAGTCTGCTCCATGTTATTTCACAATAATATTATTCTGTAACTTTGACAAAAATGAATGCAGGCATTCCCTGTGATAGATTAAACAACTGAAGCAGGTTTCAAGAGATTGCCGTTTGATTTTTATGTCACACGGAAATAAATGGAAACCAGTAATATAAAATGTTCATTATGTGTATTAAATGGGCGACTACATCCAACATCACAGGAAGGGACCTTTTAAGAGTTAATTGAAAACATGAAATATATGAAAATAAAGTTTAATGTCGGGTTTTGGATCCTGTTTAGTTTTGGTCAGAGTGGAACCTTCACTGGACACTGATTAACTGAAATCTGATATTTAATAAAAGCACAAAATAAAAGCAAAAGTTGTCAGTCCTGGTTAAAGTCTAAAAGTCTGGAAAACATGTTGATGTTCAAAGTGGAGCAACACTAACCGTCTCCCAAAATACCAAACAGCACTATATTTAAAAAGACCAAACATAACAACACAATGTTTATCGTCCCGTCAGGCTCAGTCCCGGGTGCAGGAGTCCTCCCAGAAGCTGGATCTTCTGCGGCTGTCCCTGGAGAAATGCCCCAAGGAAAAGAACCAGGAGCCTCTACAGCAGCCTGCAGGGGGGGTCGACCCTTCAGGGGGACCCCTGTCTCCCCAAAACTCCAGACCTGGTTGTCCCCTGTCCACCTCCCCCTCCATCTTCTCTATCAGACCTGCCTCCTTGACTGGTACGTAAATGATGTTTCTGAACAAAAAAGATCAAATTGTTTGTTTGTTTTTTTGATAGATTTTTCGGCATGATTTCATTTTCAGGCACTGAGTAAGTGTGTCTGGACGAGAAAGAAGGCCCAAACGCACTGAAAGCGTCAGAAACGCGCATTTTGAAGTACACCTATTGTTTTTAAATGACAGACCTGCTTTGACGCCCCTACTCTGTTTCGATGTTGGAGCGTCAAATGAGGACCCAGTGACCAAAGCTGTTTTTTCTGCAGCCACAGCACCGACCTTTTCCCAAAATACTGCTGGTTCTGTGGTGTTGGCGTTTCACATCTGATGCCTGCAGTGCGCCATAAGAGCATCACTTGAAGCGTGTCAGTTATCACGTTCAGTGATAAGGGCCACACTAATACTTCAGGTTTATTTGGTTTGAATATAGTCAAGCATTTTCTCTCAGATTCAGCCTGATTTGCAGATTTTCTGCACAGCAACTTGAAAATGTTTTAACCACATTTCCTTCTAAGAAAACAATTGCAGGTTGAATATTTTGTATTTTTGCACTCAAACATGCAGCCATTCTCAGTAGTATCATGGGCGCCCGCTGTTTGAACACGGTTTACCATACGCCGACCTCTGGCAGCCGATAATCAGATGTAATCTGTTGGTTTTGGACCGTTCAGTTGTAAGCCAGTCTCTCCCTTCACGAGGCGAAAAAAGGCACACACAAAAAAAGAAGCCTTTTGATGATGTAACGAGGAAACAAATCCTGGAGTTGCTCTGTTGGCAGCGAATAATGAGAGCGAGTCTCAGAGCGGTGAAAACACTGGGGGTGATTTTCTGCTCCACAGCTGTTAGCACTACAGCGAAATGAAGAACACGAGGATGTGAAAGCTCAGCGTGTGCAGCTCCAGACAGCGCTGATTAAAGGCTTCAGTCCGAGAGATTTATTCATGCTGACAAATGAAAGGTTTTATTTTAAAATGCTGCGTTCATTTTGGTCAACTGTCTTAACTGAAATTCATTACCAGGCACTGGAAACATGCAGGGTTACAGTTAAACTGAAGTGTTTAGTAAGAACAGTCAGTGTAGTTACACTTGATAGCAACGCTCATTTAAATTAGTAGATGCTCTCTTTGTAAATTGACAGTCGAATATTCTGTTTTTTAAGTTGAAATTGAATTATTCTTTTTTATTTTTTCAGGCAAACTTGAAGTCAGGCTTCTTGGATGTGAGGATTTACTGAAACCTCTGACAAACCCGCAGCAGGAAAACCGTCTGAGTCCCACCGAGGACAGTTCACCTGCTGCTCACAGGACCGACCGACCCTCTGGTAAGTGGACATTTTGCATTTTTAAAGCATTTAGTTTTCAGTTTAATTATTTTTTTTACATTTCACAAACAGTGTAGCTTGTTTCTCAGCTGTGTTTCCTATTGAAGATACAGTAGGATGAAATGTTATTGATCACTCAAGTACAGTTGAATTTTTACAGTAACAAAGACTAACAATAGAAATAATAATAGAGTAACAGTATCTGTAATTTCTGAATAATTTCCTGGGATGATTCTAGAGAGAACTATGTAATTTGGTGTTAATCATAGAGAAAATAGAACAGGTATTCATTTGGTACATTTCCAATTTGACTCCAATTAGCGTAACCTAGAGAGTCATTTAGTCAGTGCACAGCTGGTCATCTGAACATGCTATGGAAGGAAATGTTTTCTAATAATAAATTAATAATGAATACATATTTATTTGGGTTTAAATTGAGCTTTTCTTTAAGAAAAAAATCCCCTTTTTTCCTTTTTAAATAGTGTTAAATTACATAATTCTCTCCAGAGCACTTTGCTGGAAATAATTAGGAAATTATGTGGAAACCGATAAAATAAACTGTCACAATAAAACACTACTGTGCAAACAGTTGTAGTGTCATGACGTATAAACATATGCTTGTTCAACTGGCTTTTGACCTTGTGAATAGGAGTTTTTTAAAATAATCTTAACTTGCTGCTTTCAGAGCTTTCAGTTGCATCTCATGGTCTTCATCGATGAGTGGAGATGGCTCAGTTGTATTTTGTATGTTTTGTTGTTTTGTTTACACGTATTTACAGTTGTTACTTCCAGATATTAAAAGCACTTTTACTAAAATTGAAGCATGCTTGTTGTAAAGAATGAAATACCTGTATAAAGGTTAACCTAATCTTACTATCAGTGTGCTTATTGCATTTTATTACATTATATCCTCTGCCAAGGACGTTTGAAGGAGGCTATGTCATTTCAGAAAGCCATTTGCTAAATGGCTTGACATTTACTTGCTACTTTGTTAAAATTGAACGGAAAAGACAAATGGTAAACAAGTTTGAACTCATTAGAAGTTTGCAGCTTTGGAAGTAGGAGACTTACTCATTTACTGTGGAGTCTTCCTGTGTGGCTCAGTGGGCATAACATGCCATTAAAAGGATTAATGTTTCAGGTTTGATTCCAGCTCCACACTATAGTTTTATATTTAGCTGGTGCTCTTAGTTGTAGTGTCAGTATAGGAACATGAACAGAAACCCCAGGAACTGAGAGTAAAGTCATTAAAGTACGCAGGAGGAGCCTCTTGATAGGCAAGGCAACTTTATTTGCAATACAAATACAACAAAGGTAAAAAGATTTACAATATAAAAGTGCAAAAATATAAAGGGAAGCGATACAAGAGATGCAGATTTAGAGGTAAACTAGTGCAGTTTAAATCAAGTGAGAAAAAAAAATAAAAGAACACAGACAATACTCCCACATTTAGTGCATAATTAAATTCATTTAAAAACACTTAATTTTTTTTATATTAATAAGGGAACAGAAGAGACATCATTGATTTTCACATTTGAATTTAATTAAAGCTCCACTAATCAATATTTTTTATATGTCAACAATGAATCAAACGACTACATTCAGTGTAAAATGTCATTTGAACGCACTGTAAATTCTCACCAACGCTGCGGTTCTCCAGAGCTTTTTTGTCACAGTTGCATCTGTTTCATCTGATAAATCCCCGGTTCTCCGGTTCCCCCATCAGTCAGGTGTGTGTAAATATACCTGCCCAGATCGTCAGTGTTGCTATGTTGCTCATAGCCTTTGCACACCTGTTCCTGCTTTCTTTTTCTTTTCTGAAATTTCTTATTGGAATATACAGAGGTCCATAAATACAAACAATGTGATCATTGTAACAAGACTTACATGCCTTATCCATCCAATCCTTCTGTGAAAACAGTTGTAACTGAAAATAATAAAGCTGAGTAACAATATATGATAGCAAATAAGGACCAATAAAATAAATATACAATACAGGTAGAGAAAACTAAATACAGAAATGAAAAGCAGAACTTAATGAATAGAACCAGAATGTTGTGGTGCACCTTCAGAAATTCACATTAAACAGGGATGGACGTACAGGTGTAATGTACCAAATCCAACTCGCCCATTTTTTCAAAAACTTTTCCTGTTGCAGTCTAATCCAGAACATTATTCTTTCCATCCTAAAAATATCCTAAATAATATCAATCCAATCATCAATTGTAAAATGAATGTTGACTGTTATTGTGACGTGCAAAAAAACACCAAAATAAATGAGACTAATGTGCACATGTTGTAGTGACTTAAGATTTTAACTCAAACTTAACTGGTTATTGTGTTCATTGATAGTAATAATCAGACTATTGATTAGAAACACTTTATGTAAACACACTGGCTAAGCGAGCAGGGAGAGATCTGATTGGACAGATCCTGACACTTGTTTGGAGATCGAGCCTGTGAGTTTTTGGTTTCTGTCCCTCAGTGGAGATCAGCGCGGTGCTCAGGCTGGACACCAGGGTGGTCGGCCGGACTCGCTGGGCAGCCGTCAGCAGGCTGAGCTGGGATCAGACCTTCTGCATCCAGCTGGAGCGGGTGAGTCCAGTCCTGTCTGAGTATCTTTACACTAGCAGCACACTAGTATCTTCACTCTGAGTCTTATCCTGCTTTTAATCGTACTGAGCGTTTGACTTTTACATGAAACCTGAAGAAACCTGGTTAAACACCTCCCTGTTACATGCTTCATCATCTTCTGCTTCAGTGCGACTTGTCTTTCACTCCTCTACATCTCAAACAGTCTGCGTCATATCCAGTGCTGGAATTTAACTAAGTACATTTACTCAAGTACTGTACTTAAGGACAATTTTTAAGGTACTTTCCACTTTATGTGACTTTATAGTTTCAACCCCACTACATTTTGGAGGAAAATATGGTACTTTAGTAACTACCTTTAGTTACTCTGCAGATTCAGATTATTATACAATAATATAAATCAACTAATACATTATGATGTATTATTATAGATAAAGCTACCCAGCAGTATATAAAGTCATTAAAATAAGCTCCACTTTTTACCAGCTGCAACATTAAAGTGATGAACATATGAATGCATCAATATTTATAATCCAGTAATATAAAATATAAGGTTCTGAAATGGGCCATTCTGCATAATGACTCATTTTACTTTTGGTACTTTAAGTATATTTCGATGCTAATACTTTTGTGCTTTTACTTATATAAGATCTTGAGTGCAGGACTTTTACTTGTAACAGAGTATTTTTACACTGTCATTATATCTTTAGTTTTATTGACAAACTTCTATGTAACTCTGATTGACGATGCACCTGCAGACAATAATCAGAAACCTGGATCAGGTGTTGTTTACATGCCACATTATCCTGGTTTCTATTGCATATTCAGGTTTCTCAAAACCAGGATGAAAAGCTTCTCTAGTGGCTTGTATCACAAACCAAATGCAGCTTAGTCTGACTCACTTTTGGTTACCTGGGGATCCTGGATAGCCGATATACTGAAGCTGGTTATGACACGGCAAGTAATTACAAGTCAATCACATGCAACTGAGTGGAGTAGTTAATATGACATAAGATTAATCTAACCCCATTAAAAGTGAGCCCACTTTGTGGTACTGAAAAACCTGACTTACTCCAAAAATCTAATATTATCTGGGATATAAAATGAATCTTTTACCTTGTTGGCACCTATTAAACAGCAAATGCCACAAATTGCAGTCAGTATTTTTGATCCTGTTAATTGTAGTGGCAAGTTTGTTATGCAGAAAGTGTTAGAAAAACTCAAAAACAATAGCTCCACCACAGTTTTCCCATCATTTAAACCCCCTTCACTGTAGTCCAGCTTCCAGTACTTGTGAGTCATTGTTCGTGTTGATTCTGATCCACGCCGCCCACGTTCCTGCAGTCTTTCCTGTGTATTTACTTCCCTCCTGATCATCCTGTTTCAACCTGAAATGAGTTGAATTACAGAAACGAGACGCCATTGAAAATACTGAAGATCAAAGACCATGTGTCCTCCCTGTGTGATGAATGTACAGGACTTTGTGACATCGGTGCAGATACAAACAGCATCAGCAGCTTACAGGCTGTAGTAACACTGTATGTGCTGACACATGTAATACAGCAACCACAGGACCTTACAGACTGTACAAGGGCACCATGCAGGACAGACAGTACACATGAAATAATCACAGACACTGTACATATGAAGAGCTGCATTTAAAAAGGAGATTTCTGCCCCCAAAAAAGCCAAAAATGTATGGACACATAGGGTTTTAGAAGTCTCTTAAATGGTGGAAATAAATTAATTTACTCAAGTACTGACCCATTTTGAGGTAGTTGAGTATTTCCAGCTTATGCTACTTTATACTTCTACTTCACTACATTTCAGAGGGAAATATTGTACTTTTTAAAAAGAAGTACTTCACATACAAAACACAAAATGATCTAATAAAATATGATTTGATTGATCAAACTGCCCGACAGTATATAAAGTAGTTAAAAGTAGTTCCACCTTTATCAGCTACAACGTTAAAATCATATTTATATACAGAATATAACACTCTGAAAATGCTGCATAACCGGCCCTCTTACCTTTGATAATGATGATACTTTTACTAAAGTATAATTTTGAATGCAGTACTTTTACTTGTAAGGGATTAATTCTACATTGTGGTGTTGCTACTTTTACACCTTCTCTTTGTTCAACATTGAGACCGACTGTACGTCTCAGCAGGAGAAGCTGTCGTACACCATGTTGTGCTCCTCTACCCTGTTATGTAGCAGCTGTACTGTACTGATTTATTCTTGTTGTAGTTCTGTCTGTGACCAGCAGGTGTCTCCCTAACACCTGCAGATATTCCTTCATCACAGAATCTCAATCATTTATTACTCAGAAAATACAGGAAGGTAACAACTAAAAGCTTGTTCACTGCTATACTACACGTGCTCAGAGGTGTTTTGAGACAGGAGTAAGTGCTAGCATGGGGTTTCACTCAATTAACACTAAATTCTGACACGTTATATTATCGTAAACCTTCCACATCTGACGCATTTGTTTGGATCATTATCTCTGTACATTGTACATATTCTTTATTCTTTATACTGTGAACATTTAAACATTCCTTGGTCAATATTTTGCACATTTTATCCTCTTCGTTTCAAACACTGTACATCTCTTTTCATTTTAAAAACAGTTATATTTTACATGTTTTTTTAAATATATTTTTTATATATTTTATTGTAATTTTTTCCATTTCATATTTAAGATTCTTGACTTTTGCAGTAGGCTGCTTGTATTTTTTATAGTATAGTTTATTGTTATGTGCCAAAATACCAAGGCAAATTTGTTGTATGTGAAAACCTACTTGGCAATAAACCTGATTCTGATAAAAACAAAATCATGTGGTCCAATTTCAGATCCTGTTTTATTATTCCCTCATTTAAAAGCTTATTTTGTTTCTTTGTTAAATTTGGAACCTGCAGAACAATACAATCCTGAAATCTATTTCCAATTGGAAATATCATTGGCAGTTATACTGAACTCCAAATTAATCAAAATTAAATCTATCTTTCGAGTCTGAAACACTCAAGGCCCACATTCATTGTCCACTTCATAAATTAATTACATAACCCCCAGTCAAATTCTGTTTTGGGTAAATTCCCATATTGTTGGTGTTCATTGATTGTGTGCTTGTTGTGTCTGCTGATAGTCTCGAGAGCTGGAGGTCAGTGTCTTCTGGCGGGACCGGAGGGCGATGTGTGCAGTCAGATTCCTGCGACTGGAGGAGATGATGGACAACCCAGACCACAACCAGGAGCTCAGTCTGGAGCCACAGGGCCTCCTCTACGCCAAGGTACACACAGTGACCTGCCTGCTGTTTGATAGCAAAGGTCCTGTTATGTGAGTTAAAGAGTCGGTCTAGACCTGCTCTATTCGAAAAAGTGCCCTGAGATAACTTTGTTATGATATGGCGCTATATAAATAAAACTGAATTGAATTGAATTGAATGTGTAGTCAGGCTTTTGTAATGATCTGATGGTGAAATCAATATTCAATTCAATGAATATCAAGTTTGTGCTAATTTTAATGGATGTTTTTTATCATTTTCTCTCCTACTTTTGTTACTTTTTCTTTTTTTGCTATCTTTAATTTCTTGCTCATTGTTACATTTAAATATTCTAAATGTCATTTTCTTTGTTTTTTGTTTATGACTGGTATTTTTAAATCACACATTTTAGCCATATTTACAAGTATGTTCATATAAACATGGTATAAATTTTTAACAAATTTTAAATAGAAAATGTTCAGCAACTCTTAATCAAGGCATAAACACAAGTTCTTCCTTCTGGATTTTCCAGCTTCAATTCGTTGACACTGTTGTTGAGCGGCAGCCGAAACTGAGACGTCAGCGATGTATCTTCACTAAAGAGAGAGGTACAGACGAACAACCAATAAGATCAACAGATTTAATTTGTCTTTGTTTGTTTTGTGTTTCTGCATTGTAAGCACGTCTGTATTTAAATTCTTTACTTTCTTTACCTGTTTATTTGTTTCTGTATGATTTTTCTTTCTTCCTCAGGGAAGAACTTCCTCAGAGCCGCCCAGATGAACATGAACTTTGCCACGTGGGGTCATCTGATGATGAGCATCCTCCCTCGCTACAGCTCCTTCACCACATTCAGCTCGTCCCTCTCTACGACGCCCGACCTGGTGGCCAACAACACCCCACGTCCCACTGAGAAGGAGCCTCAAACCACCACTCCACTGCCAAGGTCAGAAATAATCTAAGCATCGTAACTTGACCTGACATAGTGTTAGATTTTACTTAGTAGAGTGCAGTGATGGAAGAAGTATTCAGATCCTTTACTTGAGTAAAAGTATTAATACCACACTGTGAAAATACTCCACTACAAGTAAAAGTCCTGCATTCAAAACCTTACTTAAAGTATATGAGTATTATCAGCTAAATGTGTATGTAAAGTAAAAGTACTCATGTTTCAGTAAAAGTATTTTCCTGTTCTAGCTGATGTTTCTGGATTAATGTTCCTGCTGCATTTTCCTGCTGCAGATGTTTCAGTTTGAGCTCATTTGAACTCTTTTATATCCTATTGGCTAGTTTCATCTACAGCAATGCATCATGGTCTATAAGATCATCTTGTGTTTATTTCATCGCTGTCCTGTGAGAACCGCGTATCTCTAAAAAGTTTAACTTTTCATGAACTCAGAAAAACAGCCCTGTTTTCAGCTTTGTGACGATGCATTTTCCATTACTAAATAGTTTATTTAGCTTGAGAAGGAGGAGGATTTTGGGATTTTCTCAACCCATAAAGGAACACTTCATCCTGTCACAAACATTCAAAATCACCACATTTGGAGATACATGGTTTTTACTGGACAGGAAGGCTATAAACAATTGTAATGTGAAAAGTAACTAAAGCTGTCAGACACATGTAGTGCAGTAAAAAGTGCGATATTTGCCTCTGAGATGTAGTGGAGTAGAAGTAGAAAGTAGCATAAAATGGAAATACTCAAATAAAGTACAAGTACCTCACATTTTTACTTAAGTACTTGAGTAAATGTACTTAGTTACATTCCACCACTGGTAGAGTAAACCTCCTCCACAACTGTACTGATTTCCTCTGCAACAGTATGTTTATTGTTTGGCTTTTGGGTTTTATTTTGTGACACAGCATTACTGTTGAGCAGCCAAGCTGAACATCCAGTTGGGATCGAGGTGAGGGCCATGACTGTTGAAACGGAACAATTGCTATTCTTTTGTCGTTTTGTCTTTGTTCACGTGCAGCGACGCTCCAGTAATCAGACTCGGCATCGCTGAGGATCAGCCGTCTCCCACCAGCCTCGACCAGGGAGACGACACTCCCGCCGTCATCACGACAGCACACAGAACCTCACCTGTGCCTGCACTGCAAGAAACACTGGTGAATGATTACTGATAAAGCTGCCATAAAGGCACATTGTCAGCACATTTTCAATTTTCTCTTTAAAAGTATAAAACTTTTATCCAGAGTGAAACAGAAGCAAAAGCCTAAATGATTTGATCTCCAACATTATAAGCAATATAATAACATGACTGAGAGTCTGAAGCCACACTAGCAGCACTGTGCTTTGAGCTAAATGCTAATGTCTCTGCTGGCATGGCTAAAAACATAAATGTTTCCTGTAGGTTTCATTTTTCTTTATATGATATATCTCTAATGTTAAAACCAATCATGTTTGTGATATTTATATTTTATAATGTTACAGTTTAAAAGAACAGATGTTCAAAATGAAAATTATTCTACTTGAATTATAGTATTTCATCAGTTTCTATCATGCTAAGACACACTATATAGAGCTTTTTATTATCCACCAGATGGAACTCCATTTAAAAGGTGATTTTAGCTTTTAATGACGGATTACAGTGTCTCCTGTGGGTTATACAATCATTTCACTTTAAGAAACTAAAATATATAATATAAAAATAAATGCAGAGGATCAGGTAGAGAAGAAGAGAAACATCTGGAGACGTGTCGATATCAGGATGTGAATCAGGGTTGTAACTGAATGGTAAAATGTTCTAAACTTTGTCTCTGTTTGCAGTCATCCATAAACAGTACAGAAGGAAGTGACGATCAGCCTGTATCTGCTCTAAAGTAGACACACCTGCACACATACACACACAGACGCTATCTTATATACTGTAGAAGTTAAGAATGAAGCGTGGCCTTTATTTTCTATGTTTGTCTTTTTTTCACAAGGATGCAGATGGAAGATTACAAATATATTTCAGTTCTGGGCAGAGGACACTTCGGGAAGGTAACAGTTTAAAAGTGTTTCTTCATCATGCTTGATCAGAACGTCTTCTCGTGTTTGTCCTCAGGTGTTTGGTTGTGGATGTTTGTGTTTAGGTCCTGCTGGCAGAGTTTAAGAAGACAGGAAAACTGTACGCCATCAAAGCCTTGAAGAAAAAAGACATTGTGACTCGAGATGAAGTGGACAGGTGTGTGTGTGTGTGTGTGTGAGGACCGGGGAAGCTTTAAAGAGTCACTTTATCCAAATTACAAAAAAACTACACTTGCAAACAGGTAAACCAGGGTCCATCCAAGTTACAAAGCATTCTGTCTTCAGTAGAAAGTAGCTCCAGTACAAACTGTACAGAGTGAGGTCTGTGGATTATCCAGGTGTACATTTTCACTCCACAAATGCCGTTCACCTCCATTGTTTTGGGGCGGCAGTAGACCGATATATATTAAAACCTTGGCACATAAAACCAAAACTGCATGTCTAGACACCACAAGGGGTTAAGTAGAAGTTAAGTCAATTTGTAATTTGGACAAAATGGACTAAATAAACTTTAATAGTAACCAACTTTGGCAGTTTTGTCTACAAAGTTAGAGAGCTTCCAATTAAATAAATTAAACACCAACGATCCACCTTGAGAAAGAGTTTGTTTTATTGACTCTGTTTATGCATTTTACTTAATTAAAGCCTATTTAACAGAATAAAGCACCTTTATTGATTTCTCCACTAACAAATTAGCAAATCCATCACAGCAAAACAAGGACAAATTAAATACCTGCTGTAATTTAGATTAGTTTAGAGGTAAAACAAAGAGAGTTGTTTCATTGCATTTTCTAGGCATTTAGTTTCAGGGCCCATTTTTGTATCTTCTTACCTTTTTATGTTTAAGACTCCTTGAAACGATCTGTATCAATATACACTGTAATACTGAGTAAAAGTTCCTCAATATGAGCTAAAACTTTAAAAGAAACAGTAAAACCACATTCAGTCAAGGTCTAAAGATGGCAGATTTGTTCTACAGCTGTAGGAATGAAGTTGAAGTTCAGAGTAACTCGTGTTAATCTGAGTTGTCATTCCGCAGCCTCATGAGTGAGAAGAGGATCTTTGAGATGATCAACGCATCCAGACATCCGTTCCTGGTGAACCTCCACGGCTGCTTCCAGACCAGCGACCACGTCTGCTTCGTCATGGAGTACTTACCAGGCGGTGACCTCATGATCCACATCCACAACGACGTCTTCACTGAGGCCCAGACCAGGTTTGCATGTCCTGCATTTAGATTTTAGCATATTTACACTCTAAATCAGGGGGTCTCTCTATGATCGAAACAGAGCCATCAAAGAAACGTTCTGGTTTTTCGTGTGTTTTCTCTTTCTGCAGATATTTATGTGGCGCAGGAAGTGTGCTCATATTCAGTGTTATAATAAATAATCTAAACTCTACTGTTGTTGTGTGCAGGTTTTATTCAGCATGCGTCGTGCTGGGTTTAGAGTTCCTGCACCTGAATAAAATCATCTATCGGTAAGTCGCACCAGCCAAAGATGTATATAAGATACATATATACATAAAGTTATAATTACATGTACTGTGTGTTTTACACAGAGATCTGAAGCTGGACAACCTGTTAATGGATGCAGATGGATTTGTGAAAATCACAGACTT
This sequence comes from Macquaria australasica, assembly GCA_005408345.1. Taxonomy (NCBI): domain Eukaryota; kingdom Metazoa; phylum Chordata; class Actinopteri; order Centrarchiformes; family Percichthyidae; genus Macquaria; species Macquaria australasica. Next base: position 12,946 of record SEMN01001352.1, on the reverse strand, counting down.
TGGACTTTGTAAAGAAGGTGAACTGATTCTATACATCACCTGACTCTTTCCCCACCAAACACACCTGCTGCTACTTATTATTGGCTGTTTTCTTCACTACAACTTAACAGATTCATGGAAAGCAAGCTATGTGTTGAGTTTTTTTGTTTTTGTTTGCAGAAAAATGAGAAAATCCCAGTGAAAATAGTTTCAATCTGTGTGTTCGGTTCAGCCTTATTTGATATGTCAGAAATGGTCAAATCCTACACACAGAGGCTTTAATTACTCATACACGTGATTCTTGATTGAAAGCGTACTCAAAACCCTTCTGAAGTCGATCTGTGATGATTCTTTCCTCGCTCTTTGGGCAGGGATGGGTCACGGAGATCGGACCTCGACTTTCTGCGGGACTCCTGAGTTTCTGGCTCCTGAAGTCCTGACAGACGACAACTACACCCGAGCAGTGGACTGGTGGGGGATGGGCGTCCTCATCTACGAGATGCTTGTGGGAGAGGTTGTTAACATGCATTCAATTCTCTATGTGGACAGTTAAAGTTGTGCCCTCTCTTCTCAGCTCCACTAGCATGTGTTTTTCTCATACTGAGTTTTTCTTTCATCAGTTTTTCTGATTTTCTGTCCATATTCAAAGCTTTAAATGACAATGTGTTCAAATTTTAACGTCTAGCGCAATAGCAGATACCCATTTAGCTATAAGTTACCAAAATATTAAAGAGCAACTGCACACTTAAACTTGTTTTTTGAGCTGTAAACTAAATTATATGACTGTACTGTGATGAAACACATCAATGCTGGTGTTAATACTGACATTTCTTACCAAATGTATAAAAATCTGCATTTCATGGGTTGGAAATGTCAACACGTCATCTACTGTTTTAAATCAGCTCTGAACCTGCGAGGCTGATGCTGACAAAGAGTCAACTGGTTGTGACCTGTCCACGTCAAGAAATGTATATAAAAAAAGACTCTAATCAGTGTCAGTCAGTCTCCCAGTGTCCCCTGACCCACACACTAGGTAACCACGAGGCCACGCCCCCTACAGGTGTTGTTCCCTTACTCGTTGCAGTTTTTTTAATTTGCTGGGAGAGACGGTTCTAGCAGAATTTGAGGGTGGAGTTACACTTTAAATTCCAATATATACCAGAGATATATCACTAACTCAGCATCTCTCTGCCCTGCTACTAGTCTCCGTTCCCTGGCGAGGATGAGGAGGAGGTGTTTGACAGCATTGTCAATGATGATGTGCAGTATCCAGGGTCTCTTCCTCCTGGTGCTGTCTCCATCATCCAGAAGGTAAAGGTCAAGTCACCTTTTACAATCTGTACAGCATACGACACCCCCGATTCAAATGAGGAAATACTCCCCCAAAAAAAAACTTTAATGGGAAAATTGAAGAAAACCTCAGGTAGAGCAGCAGAGGAGGGATCCCTCTCCCAGGACGGACAGAGAGACAGGAAATAGAAGTCGTGTGTACAGAATAGACTAACATAGCAAAATTACAGTATGTACAATCAGGATGACAAAATTGTAGAGTGTAAACATATAAGAAGAATATGGATCTGGGAGGATGTGGACAACATCCACATAAAAGCCTCTTATCTGCTCTGCCAGTTTCACTTCATATCTCAAATTACTTGAGATGTTTAGGCCTCATTTTATACCCATTTCCCATTAATTCAGTATAACATCATTTAGTATATTTGAAGGATCAAGGATCTTGAATAGAATATAAAATAATGTTTATAGCTGAAAGGGTTAAGCTTTGAGAGAGATTGTGGTAAAATAAAAGGGGGCTGTAACAATCAGAAAGATGTTTCATATTGTAATCTTTACCAGATACATTGTGGTATTATCTCTTCATTTTAAGAATAATTCATTTTTTGCACTGCAGCTGTTCAGGCACTAAGATATATTTAATCATTAATGGAGAAAACATTAGTCAACCAGGGAATCTGGCTGGAGTTTCTTCAGTACCTTTGAATAATCAGTTGTGAGAAATGATTGTAAACTGAGAATGGACACTGGTCAACTTTGACGAACTCTGTTGATCATCCGTCTACAGCTGCTGAAGAAGAATCCTCTGAAGAGGCTCGGAGCTGGAGAGAGGGACGCAAACGAGGTCAAAGGAGAGAAATTCTTTGAGGTAAATCCCTTTCTATCTTTAATACAATCTAAATAAAAGGTTTGCTATTAAACCTTTAAACCTCTTTGAAGCTCTGCAGACGTTTTGTGTATTTGTTTAATCCATGTCCACCACTTCTGATTCAACCTAATGAGGTACTGATTCATATTGAACCTGCCAAGACACATCAAAGCTGTGATAAACACTTCGGGTCATTCCACTAAATTATTGATTGGTGGAGCCTTTGTGACTGAATACTGTTAGTTTAGTGTGTGAGTCAGGTGACACGGGAGAGACTGACTGTCACTGATTAGAGTCTTTTTTTATATACATTTCATGACATAGATAAGTCCCAGCCGGTTACCTCTATGTCAGCATTGGTCTCGCAACAATTAGGTGACGTGTTGAGCCATTTTCAACCCATGAAATGCAGATTTTTATAAATTTGGTAAGAAATGTCAATTTTAACACCAGCATTGATGTGTTCCATCACAGTACAGTCGTATCATTTAGATTACAGCTCAAAAAATATGTTGTGCAGTACCTCTTTAATTTATGGGCTTAATATATGGGTATATTATATGTTTTGTTCAAAATGACAATAAGGTGTGCACAGCAGTTGATATTGATTGAATACCAAAGGATAACGTCATTGTTCACCTTGTCTTTTGTCTTTCAGACCATCGACTGGGAAGCCCTGCTGGCCAAGAAAGCCAAACCGCCGTTCCTGCCGGCAATCAAAGAGTCGATGGACGTCAGCAACTTCGACAGCGAGTTCACTCGACTCCAGCCAATCCTGTCGCCGCCCTCCAAGCCCTTCAGCCTCTCTGCCAAGCAGCAGGAGGCCTTCGCAGACTTCGACTTCTGCGCCTTGCATGGATGAAAGGCGAGCTGAAAAGACCAGGGTGGGAAGTCGCCACCAGACAAATATGTTTGTTTTGTGGCTGGGAAGTTTGTCCACTTCAGAGGCTACCTGTGCAGGTACCCAACCAGCATCATTTACACATAATCAACCCCCCTATTGGCAAGTGACTAACTACTTTACTTATTGTCCCTTTAATGTTTTTATCCCAAAAATTATAAGTAATCAATGAGTCCTATGTAGCTGTGGGTGAACAGTAGGACTTTATAGTCTTTAGTCTAGTGGTGTATTAGTTGATTGATTAATCAGTCAGTTGGCATAAAATGAATCAGTTACAATTTTCATAATCGAATAAAGTATTTTATCAAGTACTAATACTAAACATTTGCTGATTACAAGTGTGAGAATTTGTTTCCTTTACTGTTCCGTAAGCTAATAATCAATCTTTTAACTTGTAATGGCCATCGGTCGTCATAACTTTTGAAAGTTTACAGACTAAAAGAATAATTTAACATTTAGGGTCTTATCTGAGAGTTAGATGAGATACTGTGTCATACAGATGATAACTGGATGGAAAATATGAAGCTACCCTAACCAGCTACTGGTTAGCTTAGCTTAGCACAAAGACTGGAAACAGGTGCAAACAGCTAGCCTGGCTCTGTCCAAAAGGTAACAAAATCCACCTACCAGCCCCTCAGTCCCGCTAGCTGTTTCCCCTGTTTCCAGTCTTTGTGCTAAGCTAAGCTAATCGCCTGCTGGCCGTAGCCTCATATTTACCGTACAGAAATGAGAGTGAGAGAAAAGAAATGATTTGTTAGTTGGAGCCCTGAACAGATCACAGGCTACAAAGTGACCTCCTGGCCCAATAGTCATTTAGCTGTATGTATTGATCTACAACCCTTCAAGCCCCTGTATGGTCAGTTAATCCTCTGGAGCTTCCTTGCCCCTTTGACAGAAAGTCTCCCACCCTGGTCTTGATAGTACTACCAAATGAATGAACACCTTGGATATTTCTGCAGCTCAGTCATTTTCAAACAGGACACTACATACAGTACGATCCCATGGCTGATTTCACTGACTGTTCTCACCGTCATCCAATCGACCAGGCGGCATCTTTTTTTGTTTTCAACAGAGCAAAAAAAGCCGATTGTAGCCCTTTTATATCCTCTGTGGAGAGTCGAGCTTTGTTCTGACTGTAATACAACTCTGCCCTCACCTGCTCCTGCTACTAGAGTTTATTTATGAGATTTGGTCGAATGAAATGTTGTACAAACGGATAAAAAACAAATGTGATAGAGGCAGATACAGGATGCTTGGAGAGTTTATAACGTTATCACCTCCTCCTTCCACATCTTAATTCCTCTTTATACTTTAATTTCAATACTCCAATACTGGAAAGTTCAAATAGTAAGTAAGTAAAGCTTTATTTATATAGAACTTTTAAAACACAGTTACAAAGTGCTTCACACAGACACACGAAAAAAATAAAAATTGATAAATAAATAAAGAAGAAATACAATATAAAACACAGCACAATCAGAGACAGACCAGTCTAAAATGAACAAATACATAAAACAGGGATGGAGATCTATAAAAAGGTTTGCCTATAAAGTTTTTTAGAAGCCGCTTAAAACAGATACAGGAGGTTTACAAAATACTGCAAACAAAATCTTAAATTACAGCAGCCTTCAGGACATTTTCATAAAGCTGTAATAACGTTTGACTGTCGAGAGGTGTGTAGTCAATTTTTGAATTTAAACAGTCAACAACAACACTGACTGAAAGACACTCGATGGAAAATGTCCTTAACAACAGTACAAAAGGTGCAACTCAACCTAAATCAGCCTTAAAATCAACACCTCTGATAGTCTCATCAAAAACCAAATAATTATTTATTAGCTTCACCAAATTTGAATTTACTGCAGATCTGTTGTCTTATTATTTTGGGCAGATCAGCAGATTTATCAGTATCGGCTCATACGTCAGCCAATAAGTACAATGTGGAGCGCTGCTGATGTTAATATGTTAATGCTGTCTGCTACTAGTTTCATGCTAATCAAGTTCAGGGTTACTGTTCCAACTATAATAAATGTAGCTAAAATAAAATGTTGAGTCTTCAAAACGACGTTGTAGAAACATTTGACGAAACATAAAGCATAAAAACATTTCTCATCAATACAGTGATGGGAAGCTAATCAGTTTAGAAGTCTGCAAGTTAAATAATGTGGTAGGATTGGCTGAACTCAGTCTCATGTATAAGCAGTGAAATGATTTGTTCTTGGTCATAAACACAAATTAACTGTTAATTGACCTAATTTCTTTTTAAAAAAGTTAAAGCATTATTGCCATTTTGAATAAACGTATACATTTCATTCTTGTCGAAGCCTCTTCAAGCATCCTGTGTGTTGGAGACAGATTCGGTTTGCTTTGTGGCCTTTGCTTATTATATTTACTTTAGATATTTATCCCTCAGAGGTACAGTATGTGCTGCCGTTTCTATGCATCACTGTGACAGGCTTCGCCCACTGCCTTGACCAAACAAATGAAACAAAGCTAACCCAGTTTCTGGTTACAAGCCTTTTTTAAAAGATGTTAAAATCCAACATGGAAGTGTTTTACGTATTTGTCAAGCCGTTCCCTCGTAGCAAAGACGTGCGCATCCACATATCAGTCTCCTACTGACCAGCTGTTTTGTGTTACAACGGTAGACGTGCATGGCACCGTGGTGAACTTGTGCACTAGAAATCCTGTGATTGCTAGCGGTATAAAAGAAGCCATAGAGAATCTAATATAGCCATAATAGTAAAGAAGAAATCTGTATTTTGAATTTAGCAAATCATATTCTGTGATACTGAGCTCTAATGATGTCAGTGCAATAAGAGAAGAGGAAGAGGAGGAGCGGCAGGGACGAAGATTGAAGATGCATGCCCTGATTTTGTTGAAGTGCAACCAAAAATCCCAAATATTTCCTTCCAGTTCATTTTAGATATTTTCAGACTCACAGCTGAGTTTGAGAACATCAGAGAGCCGGAGGAACTGTTGGGCATTATATCAATATTAGACAGGGGACTTTAAAGAGTAACTTGACACTAAATCCACTGTTAAGAGTTATTTATATGTTTTGTCATTTTATTGTACTATTAATTGATCTAGTCCCAGTCTTCAGTGTTCACAGCAGTACTTTGCCCTTTTCCAAAGAAACAGTAAATCTGTCATTTAGACCAAAACAAATTTGTGACGTTGTCTTGTACTCCACACGCTGCTGAAGTACAAGGCAACGTCACATTCACTCTGATCGGGACAACACCGCCCAATCAAGATATACAGTATAAAAACAGATTGGAGAGTTCTGTTTCATTCTTCCTGACTTCCAAAAATGCAGGAAACCCAGGTATAACATACAGTCTCAGGTCATCCAGAAGTCATAGGACCGTAGTTACATTTGTAATTCGTGTTGGATTTGAAAAGAGATTGAGATTGTGTGCTCTCAGATGTTGCCTCGCTCTGCTCTTTTGTCATTTATTTACTTCCATACGTAGAGGGAGTAATTATCTGTCAAAACTCTGATTTGAAAGCATTTTTGAATACATGAAGGAAGCGAGTTCAAGCTGTAACGGGGTGTTAAGTTGCTCTTTAAACAAACAGGACTACAGAGATACTGAACCCTCCACCTACTTTGGAAAAGACTGTCAGCTGAATGAGTAAACTGTAACAGGAGCGCTGATTTAGCCGCTGTAGCACTTTAAGTTCCTGCTGCTGAATATTACATGTTACTTGTGTGTCAGTACTGTATTTCTGTAAATGAAGCATCCTGACGAGGAATGTCAGTCTGTACAGATGTACTCTAGAAAAACATGCATATCATCAGTGTTTTAATGTACTCTCGTTGTCAATAAATACAAACAGAACAAATACAGTAAAAAAATGTTTGGAAAATACTTGGCTGTCTGTGTGAAGATGATCTCTCAGTTAAATTCGTTTTTAACAGTAAAAATAATTACATTGATATACAAACAGTTACATTGCAACAGACATAAAGGCCATTAGTGTTATAATGTGGGGTCACCACTCTCACCAGGCAACAACAGACCTGAGGAAACGTGTTTCAATCAGACCGAGTGGTTTTTTTCAACAAAACAACCTGAAAATCCTGATTTTTTAAAATGCATTTCTGTTATTGTGGACCTAACTATCACCACATAACTATTAGTGTTTAGTCTTGTTGCTAGGAGTGTACTGAATCCAGTGATATTCAAGAAATACTGCAGTCAGAAAAGGGTCTGTAGTGACCAGAGCTAAATTCAATATTCAGGAATTATCTCCAAACTCTGAAGGGGAAGTTAAAATCCACCAGCTAGAGGCTGGTTGTGAAACTAGAACCAAACATGAGCACAGAATGTCAGATTAGTCGCCTTGTTTACTTATTCTTTGGTCAGATTAAACCTGACAGCGCTCCGCGGAGCACTAGGATTTTATAACTGAACTATAGTTAGGCCTTTTTATTTCTCTGACGGTGTGGAAATCAGATGTGTGCACATTACAGATGATGCACTGAACTGACACTAACTGGGCAGAGGAGTGAATAATATATTTCTCACATTTGTAGGTAAGGTGTACTGAAGAGAAAACACTCCTTTTCTGGAGTCCATGTATCGGTTAGAAGTGCAGCCCGACACCAAAGTGGTGGACCGACTAAAAACCAGACACTGCCATCACTGCTAGCGAGGTTAAAAGGTTTTTTGTTGTACAAAAACATGTTTTTACTCAAAAGTTAGCAAAGCGAGGTATGTTTTGTTTGTTTGTATCAAAAATCAGGTACAACAGTGTTGACAAATTATTAAGCTATAACCAGGTGAATTTATGGTCCAATTCAGTTGTAAAGTTCTACCCAAATGGGAAAATAAAATAATTCAGATCTGCTATTGAGCTTGTAAAATGATTTTCTGTCCCTGAAAGTAGTGTCTGACGGTGGCGTGCCGTCTGGGTGGAGATCAGACAGAGTTTGGGGTGTTTCTGTGGTACATTTGCTCCCACACCACCGTCCTGCAGATGCAGAAGAAGTCCCACAGGTTGCAGAAGACTCCGCGGTCGAAAGGGTTCTCCTCGTTTCCACAGTTCTTCAGGTACGAAATCCTGTGACGGGACATGAACTCCCAGGTGGTGCTGTTGATGGAGACCAGGTAGAGGTGGCAGCCCAGCAGCAGCACCACCACCACAGAGAAAACACAGACGACGCCCAGCGCCGCCAACAGGAACCCGTTCGCTCTGAACCACAGCTCCCATGAGGCGCTGGGTGAGATGCCAGACCTGAAAGACACACACACTGGTGTTAAAGAGAAATACAATTATGTTTCAGGGTTGTTCTCTGCCCTGAACAATGACTGGCAGGCTGAGTGTCTTGCTAAGCTTTGTACAACCCCCAGCAAGTACCCATCATTCACATCACCATCAATCATATGGTTACGTTAAGGTTTAGGTTATAGATCGTGTAGATCAGACACCCATCTATACATTCATTATTGAGAGTGGATTTATGGACATGAGAATAAGGTCTGCCATGATACAAATACTCAAAATAATCTCACTGGGTTAAACAATAAGTCTAAGCAATATTAAAGATAAAGATGTAAAATTATCAACTAATTTACCAGAAACAAAGAGGGCAATGATTAGAGGAAAGTCTGGAACTTTTTTAATGCTTTCCTCTTCTGTTAATCATCTCGTGACTCCTTGAGGCGTTCACAATCGCTGGACCGTAACTGTAACTCAGATCAAGCCGTTGCTGTTGTAGCCCCTAAATTAAAGAACACCCACCCTCTTAATATTAGAAAAAAAATACATAACTACCTGTATTTTTAACCTTGCCTTGAAAATTGTGCAGCACTTTGGAAAACTTGTGTTGCTTTTTATACAAAAATTGTCTAGATTTTTACCAAAGTTTCGTTAAGTTTATTTGGAGAGAGTTCCTTCTTTGCCATTTAGTTCAACTGCACCTGACAGGTGTTCTCTGGCTCTACTCACTGAGGTTTGCTCCAACCAGTCAGATGATTTCTGCCTCCAAGAGATGTGCGTTTAACTAAACCTACAATCTACAACAAGCTTCAGAGCAGTTCAATCCTTCAACTAAAAGCCTGCAGGATTGATTTCTAAAATAAAGGCTCACTTGAACTTTGAAATTTTACTTGAGCAACACATTAAAGCCCCTGTTTGCCAAATGTCAACAGAGATTAGTCTATCAGTTTACTAGTATTCTCAAATTCTCAAGTGTTACCTAATTCAGCCTAATGTTGTAGAGATAAACCAGCAGAGCAGAGTACACTTTCACCGTGTGATAGTCTTTCACTGACTCATACTGAGACGGCAAACTGAGGCTGCAGGTATTTTCACCAGATAAGGACATTGATCTTAAGGCTACAGGGCGGGGGGGCGTTCAGCAGACGTACAGAGCGATGTGGAGAGCCCACAGCAGAGCGAGCAGCTGCACCAGCAGGTAGACGATGAACCAGCGGTGGTTCCTCTCTCCCACACAGTTCTCGATCCAGGGACAGTGGTGGTCGAAGCGCCGGACGCAGCGTCTACACGTCTGACAGTGCTTCGCTCTCATTGGCTGCTACTTGGAAAAGAGAGAGAGAGAGAGAGGGAGGGAGAGGTGCCATTTCAACTGGGAAAAGTTAAATCACTCTCCACGTCTTTCAGACCATTCATCTTCTTTTGATACCGCTAAAGTCGACAGAGGCTTTAACACCGTGCCTACACTGGCTGTGCAGCAGAACAGGCACATCACCAGCAGCTTCAGTGCTCCGTCAGCAGCGTCTACGCAGCAGTACTGTGCCTGAACGCATCCTGTGTAGACACCAGGGTTTCTGCAGGTTCACCAAGTTAAATTCAAGATCTTTTTAATAGCACATAGAATGCAGTTCAATACCTGTTTCATGATCATATATGATGGAAAACCAGTAGAGACGATACGGCCTAGAATGATTTATTACTATATCACATTTTTTCCTAATGATATAAGTAATTAAATTAAAGCAACCTGGACCCAGATAACAGCAGAAAAGAGATGGATGGATTAACCAATTAAAATGATTCATTCATTCAAATTAATTAAAGTTTTTGCTAAAATCGACACTTGCCCGTTATGATACGATGACTTCCTAGTGACTGTTTGCTGCAGGTCTGACGGTGCCGACTGAAACTCCACATAAAAAGGACTGAACAGCCTCCTGCAGCACAACAATACCGCTTTTAGTTTATAGGTGTGTAACGTCTCCTGGCAGCTCACAGTTACATACAACAACATTTTATAACATTACTGCCTATGGCAAGCAACAGAAAATATTTAATACTTTTCTAAATTAAATTTAAGACATTTTAATACTTTATAGGGCCTTTTTAGAGGAAACTAATTTCAATACTTTTTAAGACTTTTCAAGACCGGCAGATATGCTGAGACACTGATGGAGGACTGGAGCTGCTTCACAGCCTGACTGATCTGAATCATCATGCAACAGGGGGACAAGATGTCCCACCACAGTGAACATGTTGTCTGGTTGTAATTTTGCCAAAGTCACAGGTGTTACAGACACAGCGAGGAGGAAAAGAAAATCTGTGTTTGAGTTGGAAAGGAAACAAAATCTAAACTGATACAAATATGATGCGACTGCACAGAGAAAGAATAACTGGTGGTAAAACCTGAGATGCTGATGAACACAGAGTGAGTGTCGGTCTGCAGCTGGCAGCAGCTGGTTACCTGCAGCAGGCAGTATCCACAGCGCCGCAGCCGAGGGGTCGAAGTCTGAGGAATCATCGACTCCATTTCCTCATTTGAACCCTGAACTACCTGCACAACACACACACACACACACACACACACACACACACACCATCCACTGTGACCTTCACTTAAAGGACTCATGTTCTCAAAATCAACTCAAAATCAACCTCCACAGACTTTAAAACATGTTTGCGTCAACATCTGTTTTTGTCAAAGTTGCATTATTATTGTATCGTCGTGTCGTTGAAAGCACAAAGTGAGAGTCGTGTGCTGAACAGCAACCATTGTGGTGCGACACCTGATCAAAAATACACATTTTCCATGACATCTGTGTCTGCTTGGTTTTGTTTTTGTGGGTTAGTTTCTGTCAGTCGGTCTCACCTGGACAGTGTCGGTGAGAACGAAGCCGGGGTCCATTAAAGACACAGCAAAGTATAACAACACCGACAGCACGACCAGGAGGAAGAACAGAACCGGCAGCAACAGCTCTCCTCGCTCCTCACACGTCCGCAAATCTGCACACACACACGCACACACAATAGAGCTAAACTAGCGCAGCCACATGTGTTTTGTCTCAGGCCCTTGATACCGAGGCAATGATATTTTGGATATGACTATTGGTGCTTCCATGCAATATTAAATCTAACCCACAGCTGGATGATGTGCTCCACAACAGTCAGATAAGTTCAGACATTTGTATTTACCTGTAATGTAGATTTTCAGACCAGGAAATTACAACATTAAAGCTGTACCGTCACAACATTATTTACAATAACCGATGACGTGCTGTCTCATGTAACGATATTAAAGGAGCCCTGCAGGCGTTTTTACTTCTTAGCCTGTGAAAACACTTGTATGATGTCTAAAATAACCCCACTGACGCTGTTGCATTATGGTAAACGTAGGATCCAGTGTATCTGCAGGGGTGTCAAACTCATTTTAGTTCACGGGCCACATGCGGCCCAGTTTCGTCTCAAGTGGGCCGGACCAGTAAAACACCTGCAGATTCTTCCCTTCTATGTGAAGAAGCACATTCTGAAGATGGTCACAATGAATTAACAACGCACGCACACAGCAGATGATGAGACGTGCGATCTCAACAGTCATCATGTGCATCAGTTTAACAGCAGCCTTTGCTGGACCTGTTGGGCCTCGTTCAGTGTCCCTCAGGTCCTTCAGGGCTTTGAGCCTGCTGCTCCTATTAGGGCTTAATGGGAACGAATGACTTCTCTGCTGTTTTCACACTTTGCAAAAACTCATCCAGTGGGCCGGACTGGACCCTCTGGCGGGCCGGTTCTGGCCCGCGGGCCGTAAGTTTGACACCCCTGCACAGTCAGGATATCTTGGCTCCTTTTGAGTCCCCCACCTTTATTTAGCAGGTGAAAGTCTCCAGCAAATAACCACCAGGAGATGCCTCGATCAGGGCACCTGGACCGGGTCCTGGTCCTGGAGCTGGACCGGGTCAATCTATAAATACTCTTTACTTGTTGTTTTGGGAACCACGTGATGTGTCGTCAGTCCGTCTGGATGAACTTACCGGTGTCGTGCAGGACCAGTATCAGGGTTGTGACCCAGGTTAGCAGGGTGTGCGTGGCCCGGACCAGAAACCCGGTCCGGAACGGGTTCTGCACCATTTCTGTGTATTTGATTAGCACCGCTGCTAACCGGCGAGCTAACTGTTCTGTTCAGCCCGTTTTTAACAACATACAGACTTTAACACGTTTTGAATAAACGGGGTGTTTATAAAGTCACCACGTGGCCAATTACAGAAATAAAAGAGAATTTTATATATTTTTTATCCATCCTGGTGTCGCCGCTTCCGTGTTTTCATACGGGAGGCGGCGTAGGACAAAATACGCGAACTGAGCCCTTTGCGAAAAAGTCACATAATAATACTAATTCTGACTATATTCTAACTATATTCTAACTATATACTAACTATATTCTAACTATATTCTAACTATATACTAACTATATTCTAACTATATTCTAACTATATACTAACTATATTCTAACTATATTCTAACTATATACTAACTATATACTAACTATATACTAACTATATTCTAACTATATACTAACTATATTCTAACTATATTCTAACTATATACTAACTATATACTAACTATATTCTAACTATATACTAACTATATTCTAACTATATTCTAACTATATACTAACTATATTC
>SEMN01001351.1:0-66438 GCA_005408345.1 Macquaria australasica | reverse complement strand
CGAAGACTCCAGTTACTCCAAGTTACTGGGAAGCTAAGTTAGCTGGCTGCTGTTGGTAGCTTCATGTTTACCATATATGAGAATGGTATCAATCTTCTCATCTAACTCTCTGCAAGGAAGCGTATTTCCCAACATGTCGAAATATTCCTTTAAAGAATTATCAACATATTTTGCAACATAATACATGGTTACTTGGCTCTGTGCTGCTATGTGCTCAACAGTGATGGAAAAAGTATTAAGATCCTTTACTTAGTAAATGTAGCAATACCCAACAGTAGTAAAAGTAAAAGTCCTGTGTTTAAATCTTACTTAAGTACAAATATAAAAGTATTATTAGCAAAATGTTCATAATATATCAAAAGTAAAAGTACTAATATGCAGGGAAATGTCCCCTACAAGTGAATGATTTGGGTTATTATTATTGATACATTAGTTGAGTTTTATGGTATTATACTTTATAAGCCCATTCATATACTCTGTATGTATAATATTAATTTGAAAAGTAACCAGTTGTCAGATAAATGTGTTGGGCTAAGACGTGCAACGTTTCCCATTCATTCTTGTTTTAATTTCAAAATACACCTTTTGTTTGTGTTGATCTAAGTGATGTAAATTCAAAACAGATTGCAGATTAGCATTGGTGATAAGAATCCTATAATATTTATAACACTGTCTGAAAGGGGCCATTTTGCTAATAATACTAGTGTACCTTTAGTGAGATTTTGAATGCAGGATTTTTACTTGCAGTGGAATATTTTTACATTGTTGTATTGGTATTTTTACTTCTTGTTCCACCACGGGTCACATGTAGAGACGAAATATTCTCTACATGGTGCTTTAAAGACAGAGATAAGACTCTGGGAGGGAAACATTGTTCACTCTCAGTATTGATTGATGTGCTGTGTACTGGATGGCACAGTAAATTGCAAGTGATTCATTCATTTACTCATAGCAACATGTGGGGGTGAAAAATGGGGTTTTATGTATGTGTGTATATGTGCAGGATAAACTTATTGTACATTGATAAATGTGTGTGAAAACAAAATTGAACTTGTCCATGAATGAATGTGTGTATATGTGTGTCTATGCACATGCAGAATTGTGTGTGAAGAGCATCTGTGTGTGCGTGTGTGTGTGTGTGTGTGCATGTAAGTGTGTTTTCGTGAAACTAATTGGAGAGAGCTAGGAGTCAAGGCTCAAGGATAAGATAAGATTGCAGAAACCAAACTCTGCTGTCGGGAAATAACCATGTAACTGCCATTTCAGTGTTTTTCTTCCTCTGAATGGATGTTTTGCTGTTGGTTTGAGCGTCGAGTGAGCCTCATCAACCCCGAGGTATTTTGTTAAAAAATCCACGGTGAAATTTCAAAACTGCATAGCCGTAAATTAGAAAAAAGAAAAAGAAAAAAGAAGCATTTCCCAATCCTGAAAGACAGACTGACTTTGTGCAGATACGTGGTTTCTGGTCCGACAATGGCGAGAAGCATCTGGTAACACTTCTGTGTAATTGCTGCTGAGAAACCCTGAAGATCTGAGAGGAGAAGAAAATTCCAACATGTTTTTCCTTCGTCCCTCTCCTGCCCCGTTTGCCTCGTGTTGGAATTTCACCAGAGTTAAGGCAAAAACAAAAGAGACGGGTGTTCTGAGTGTAAGAAAAAAAAAAGAAAGAGAGGAACACTTGGATGAAATACGAGGAGGGCGTTTTTCAATGACTGTTTATGGTGTGTGTGTGTAAAAGGTGTTTTCTAATAGCTATGCTGACATCCAAAGTTAAGTCGTGAGAAGAATTAAATGGGTACCAACTTCTTTTGTAGCAATCACTACCAACAGACATATAGCACTAACTGGAAACAAATGATTTTTAATGAATAATTGCTCCAGCTTGAAGGGGTGTTCCACAAGCTTCACGTCTTCTTCTATTTTGGCAACAATTTCGGTTATAAGCGCATATTGCTGCAGCGTTTCTACACTTCAGTTCCCAGAGATCACCTGTCAGTCAAACAGCGGGGGGTACATGTTATTCTTGACAATTAAAAGAAGATGATGGCTGATGACAATGTTATAGACCTGATCTTTTTTTTTTTTTTTTTTTTTTGAGAAACTTGTAAAGCACCTTGGTTAAAGAGTTATAGAAATGCATCCTGTTACCATATCCTCTCTCTTACACACACACATACACTACTGTATGCTGATATATTGCTCATGGCTTTATTAGGCAACAAGTCCTCCGACCTAAACGACAAAACAAGTCGTTTGTGATTGCCCTTAACCCGCCCCCCCACCCATCCACCTCGATCAGGTGGATGGATGGGTCAAACAACACAACACATGACAACCTATTCTGTTGATGAGGTTGGAGGAAAAAGAAGAGAATACTTGAAGGAACAGATGATTCATGGTCAGTGTGGTCCGTGTACTTTTGCGTCTTTGCCTCGTCTTTTTTTTATCATGAAAAGAAAAACACAAATAGGATCTTGCATTTTCCCGATTCTGATGAACAACAGAAAGAAAATTTAATCTTATACTAAAAACACAAAATAAAACCTTAACGGAGATATTTGTTTTTAACTTACACTTGTATACATTTTTTTTTTTTTTTTGGACAAATCAATATTGAAAAATGTCAATTTTACAATTTAACATTGCCTAAGTATTGCTGAAGTAATTCAACAGATGTGTTTATCCCACACTTAACCATCTGATTTCAGCTGAATTAAATTTTGTTTAATTTTAATTGTGTCCCCACTTCTGAAAGCAAACCTCTGCCCTTGGGTAGTGTTACACTGTTTTATATTTCAATGGACAAAATAACAAGAACACCTCTTGTACAAGAAGACATAAAATGAGGGAAGGTTGGAGATATGTGATAGAAGAGGGCATTTTTTTGTACCAAGAAAAATCGAATACAAAAAAGAGCAGAATATATAAAGGAGACGGTTATAGAGCATATTTTCACTACATTTCACTAAAGTGTAACTAGTAAAACAGTTGGGAGATATGGGTGTTTGTTTACTCTGCAGTAAAATATACTGTGACTGGATCTGACAGCCTGTTTAGTTCTCAATGTGCTGTGTAGTGACATTTTAATCAGGAGATCACATGGCTGGACGTGCAGACTATACCTGGTTTCAACGCACACACAGACACTGACCACACACACACACACCGCCCGCCATCACCAAAATAAATACTTTATACCCACACATAACCACATTTCGCCAACATATCCAACCACACCAATGAGCCCACCCTGACTCTGCATCCAAAGCCATCCCAACTGACTCTAATTTAGTGTTTCAAGTCTCTGTGTGGCACCAGGGTGGCAGGGTGGCACCGCCGGGGATTTGTGGGTGTCTACACTGCCAGGGGGGCATGTGCCCACAAGCTGTCTGCCAGGCTTCAAAGCAGCCTCTCATTTTGTTCGGTGAAAAATGCTGCATTTTACACACTGTCACTTCTACTGAGCACTTTGGGAATTACTGTTGTGGAGTTGTTTTTTAACCCTTCATCATTCTAGTTTGTGACTGTGCCAGCATGAATGGGAGGTATGCACGTGTGCTGGCATGGATGCTGATAACTACCTCTTTGTTTGGTATTTAGAACAAAGAAATGGCTCAGAGGTGTACTTGGACAAAAGAGGAGGAAGAGAGTGCTCTTTGGATGGGAGGCCTCTGAGATCCAAGGTACTCATCTTAAATACTTCACCCAAATGACAAAACCATACATATTCTTACTTACTTCTGGTGGTATCAAAACTGTATCAACTAATCTTTTGTCATCAAATTAACATAAATATATGTTTTATTAATTTCAAGTCAACTCAAATTAAAAAAATATATTTTTTTTTATTTTTGACCACTTCAGAACACGAGTTCACCTGACTTGAAGCCTTTTGACTTAAAATGATGACTTGAATGAATGTACTGCTGAGAGTTCATTCAATTCATTTTCTAAAGAATCATGATTTATATATTTGCAGGCTTCCACAGCATTCATTGTTTCAATAATAAAGGTTAGTATTCAAGTCAGTCCCTAGCCCCGTGCACTTAAAATTGAACGACATCCCTGGGAAGAGCCTTGCATGTTACCTTTGTACTATAAATTTGGTACAAAGTGGCCCCAACAGCAGCCACAACAAAAATGTACAATTAGTGCAAATTTGACTGTACATTTTGTCAGCTTGACTGAACAGCTGTTGATTCAACTTAATATCTTAGGTTTACCGAACCTTAAGTTTATATCTTGATATCTTAAGTTTACTGTTTTCTCAAGTTCAGTTGAACTTTCAATTTTCACAACTTTGAAGTAATTATTCAACTTCAGTTCAGTAAGTTATCTCACACTTTAAAGGCAGCATGGGACACAAGCTTAAAATGTTTAACAGTGTAGCTAGTAATTAGTTTTGGTTTTATTTCCATCCCTGAGATCACTGCTGTCATTCCCCAAAACAATGGAGGTGAATGGTCCCAATACAATGGAGTAAGAAATATGTTTTTTGTTTGTTTGTTTTACATATAATATGGGCAAATTGACCGTTTAAAATACAGGGAATTATAAAGCCTCATAACTCATAGTAGTTTGCACAGTGCATTACAGTAATATTACATTTAAAAAGAATGTCTGTTTTTGGTCAACATATATTGACTTTTGTCTTCCTCACTCATTCACATATACACTCATTCCCCAACTTTTTTGAAACCCATCTCCTCATTTCATGTGCCTTGTTACTATTCCTAGATGTTATTATGATTTATATTTATCACTTTTGTTAATTCCAACTCTTATTTTTTTCCAGCAGTTAACCCACATCAGTATTATCAATAAAATACACCTTTGATTTCTACCATTGACATGAGTAAAAAGCTTTTGAAAATCTTCATTGTGTTTGTGTTGTGGGTGTACTACAGACAGGCTTTTATAAATATAGTTTGCACTGTTTTGAACTAAAACTGGATTAAAAACACATCAGCATTGAAACCATATATCATGCACCAACAAATCTCACATGTTTACTGCCCAGTGTAGAGTCTTGTCATGTGTTTGAAAAAAGATGAAACTGTTGTACCGGGGAGAAATATCACTTTAACACCCCTTGTTGATGGATTTGTACACACACAAGCTGCTGCCTGTGTAATCAGAGATGCTCTAAAGCTCTAATTCAATCTGCCCTCTCGCCCTCAGAAGATGAAGGACCACAGACAGTCTGTGATTAAATGACCACCCACACAGACAGGCAGACAGGTAGGAAACAAGCAGGGTGAGCAGGCAGGTGGGCAGAGAGGAGAACAACCAGGTTTGCAAGACGGAATAGAAAAAAAAAAAAACTTTCTCAGAGGTAGCACAGCCAAAATCTCATTGGTTGAGTTTAATCTCCATTTCTAGCTTTCTTGTCCATTTGAACTAGCCTGTTTAATACAATAAACATGCTTATTTAGTCTCTAGCTCATAGGAACTGCAGGTATCTCTGTTTTTCTAGGTGTCTGTCTGTCCATATAGTCTACTACTGATACTTATATTGAAATCAATATAATACATTAATTGACAACTTAATACACTTAAATATATATGATTTAAAGGTAGCTTAACCAAACCAAATCACATGAATTCCAATTGAATCAAAAGTTGAGATGGCAGCTACTGAAATCTGCTACGCTAGTTAGCTTTAGCAGGAGTTTAGCTGGTGTTTTTCTCCATCATGACTGGATTTAGTTACAACCTCTTTTAGTTATGTGGAATAAACTCAATTACGAAGAAGTCGGTTCATTAAAATAAGTATTTTTCAAGGGGGAAGTGTCAATAATTACACTTATTTTTTGGCTTAGCTAAGGCTAGCCATGGCTATCTCACCAATTAGCTTTCACTTTTTATAGCTCTCTTGCTTTAGCAGTCAAGCTGGCTGTTTCTCTGTGACAGTAACTGCAGCATTTCTACGGCATAATTTCTTATGGTAAAGGAGATGTCAAAAAGTCAGATTCAGATCTTAACTCAGTTTTGACAAGATAAGATAGTTATTGTGTTTTGCCTTTGTGGGGCAGGTGGGTTGACCTGAGTGATGTTTCAAATTCAAACTACACTTACGGTGTGTTCAGACAGAAAGCAAAGCTAATTTTTGCCGTGCATCATTTGACTGTTGTACCGTATTTGCCCAAAACAGCCAACGTACAAACTGTAGCAACGGACACACTGACTGTATCTGTGGGAGTGTGCCTGTTTGTTTGTGTTCAGCTGACTGAACTCTGTCTCTCTCTCTCTCCCTCTTCACCTACATTTATGAAGCAGATTCATAAAGCCTCGGGAATTTCTCGATCAAGCTGAAACATTTTCGCGTGGATGTGTCTTTGCACAAATTCGCATCTAATCACGTTTCTCCATTGACTTTGTATAAAAACGTGTCGCCTCTAAAGTTGGCTTTGCATTTTGTCTGAACAAACAGTTACAGGCCCATGTCTATCTACTGTACCTACAATATGTGAACTTACCTGCTGATCTTCCTGTTACCATTTGACACCCAGCATCATATGGTAGACAAAAATATTGGTGTGGAAATGTGTGTGCATGGATTGATAAACCATTTAGAGTAAAAGCAGCAAATTATAATACCGTAAAATATGTTTTTAAGTAATATAATGCAGTAATTAATTGCATTTAAAAATGCTATTAAATAATGCAAAAATTGTCAAAATACTATAATATCCCATATAATACACTTAATAGACAGTTGAAGTACAATTACAGCATGTTAGCCATTGTAGCCTATGATTCCTACATGACAAAGAAAAGCATCAAATTCTCACATTTGCCGAGCTGGATCCTGCTAGTGATGAAAACGGTTAAAAAACCTTCTGTCGATCGACTAATTGTTTCAGTTCTCCATCCATCCATCCATTTAACCAGGTACAGTTACAGGTACAGGGTTAAAAAAATAAATCACTGAACTAGTTCATCTCATTGAGCGGTTTTAGTGTTAGTGTAATCGTGTTGTTGTAGTACATTTATAGACTGCATCGTTATCAGGCGTAGTTAGAAGTAATGGGTCATATTTACAGAGGAGGGGGGCTCCTACCTCAAGCACGTAAAACTCAAATAACTCAAACATGTAAAACTCAATACATGCTTTGACAAGAATTAATTTGTGGAGTAAGTCTCGGCCACATCCCTACTTGAAAATGTATTTTTTATCTACTTCCCTGAGAGCGCTAAATTGCTGTCAAAGCCGTAAGTTTGTCACTTGTCTACTGTTCAAAATCTGAACAATTTTAATTGAATTGTACTCCTACATGTTTATAAAAATTACTTTAAAATTATTTCAAGATTGCCAGTGACAAATGCTTTGACACAAATTACTGTACAATAAATGTCATGGTGTCATAATGAAAGTTGAAACTACATCTGAAGCTCGTGTCAGTTCAAAAGTACCGAAAGCTGTTTTAACTTGAATATTCACTGAGCCATATTATGATATTTTCAGTTTGTTTGTGTTGACATGTAATGTACTGCATGTTTATGTCAGTCAAGTGGTGGCTGGGTCAGATCCCAAGGGGGTTAGAAACAGTGCAATGATATGCACACACACACACACACAGCTCCTGGTGTCTACTGCCCTCTACTGTTTTTAAGACTGCTCATATTCAAGTGAGTGAAGAGAAAGATGATGGTAGTGAATGCAAGTTTTGACTGTATCTTGTTGTTTTACACTGCCACATTAGAAATATACTTGTTCTGATGAAATGTAATGTGTGAGTTGAGCAGGGCTGATAGTTAATAGGGCTGAAATCAGCAGCAGTTTTCAAGTTGGTGAATGTATATTTCCCCTTTGACAGCTGAACACATTTGATGGGATTTTAATGAATTAACTTTAACATTACTGCTTTAAACTGGTTCAGTGTGTTCCCTTTAACACTCCCATTACTGGTTTAGTTTTATTAAAAACTGCATATATATTTATATATATATCCTCCTATCCTCCTGATACTTATAATTCACTACAAACTGTAAAATGTAATCCCATGAATATTCATATTACAAGTAAACTGCGATATGTTACCAAAGTGAAGAATGTATGTACTTGATCCATATTCATGTTATAGCCGTGTGAATACAGTACCTCAGCCTCAGTCTAACCCCTTCAGAAATTATTTTTTTCCACTTCCACAAGACCATGTAGAAATGAGGCCATTGTGTGTCTTTATTATCTTTTTTTCCCTGTCCACTACAATTAATGTTGGCATATAATACTTACATGGGTTGGGTGTAGGCTGACTTAAATACGGAGGCATGCCAAATGTAGAAAAACATGGTTGTAAGTGGTAATCATGTGCTTACTGTTCTTCATATGCCTATATTTGTTTATTTCAAAGGAACACTGCATCTAAAAATCTGATGCGATCATCTCCATATGAAGCACCATAATCCCACTTACAGAAGAACAGCCCAGTTTTTACAGTATACAGTATAGTGTAGGATTATATGTATGAATGCATTAACATGTAAGCTGCATTTTAAGGATTTTTATTACTTAACACACTAATAGTACTTGATAGTACTTGAGTAAATATACGTAGATACTTTACACCTCTGCCAGTTGCTTTGAAGCCACTTTATTATATTCAGTTAGATTTGATAATTAGGTTTTAGGTAACTTTTATTAGCTTTTGAAAGGTTTGGTACATAGCATACATATATTATTGTTTCCAGAATACAAGAACATATGGCACATTTTTTTACATTATAGAGACTGACTCCCATACTTAAATCCAGAAAAAAGTATGATAATAAGGTTTAACGTTTTTGTTTTATGTGTATTTATTAATAGATTTTTCTTAAATCTTTATACTTTTAATGTGTATTTTCAGATATATATATATATACACACATATATATAGTCTTAGCCCTGACATTTAAGAGTATTGATCATTAAACTATATCTTCCTTACACTTCCAAAAATCCTTCCTGGTGCTGAAATTGCAGAGAACTAAAATTTGATTAACTATAAATCTCCCTCCTTAAAGCATTTATTATCAAACATTTGGATTTAAATGATTTTATGTTGCAACAGTTTTGGATCAGGGCTTTTGGTACCATAGGAGCTGTTTGAGTGTCAGTTGTGTCGAGGCAGTCAGAGTTAAACATGAGGAAGCTGTCCGTCCTTCTATCCCCAAGGGGGAACGGAGGGAGGAATGTTTTCCTGTCGCACACAAAACCTTTGATCTCACACCCCCTAATCACTTCCTGAAGATTATACAGTACGTGCACCTCCGCACTGCCCTCAATGTGTGTGTGTGTGTGTGTGTGTAGCATGTGTGCTTGCCTGAGGGCATCCAGGGCAGATGTAGTCCTCTGTGGCCAGCCTGATGACAGACAGAGATAGGGAGGAAACAGAGACAGAAGCATGATGTCATCAAACAGTGACAAATAAGAGGAGTTATAAATAAGTTTGGCAGTCATGCTGAAGTGCACAAAGCATATAAACTGACCAAAAGAGTCAGCACATTTTTACACACTGCAAAAATAAACAGATGGAAGTGCTAGTAAAGTCATTCAGTTAGCTGTCAGTACGACTTTGGCAGGGCTCAGTAGTATTATGGTTTCTGAGGGAAGTAAAGGCGTCTTAGGAATAGCAGAGGAGCAGGAGCATTTGGTTTGGAGGATGAGCACTGCTTTGATACTTTGTGACTAAATAAAGAGGATAATACATCAGTTACAAAACTATGATGGGGTCCAGGTGTGAGTCTGTAACAAGAGTATGACTTTAAAGTGTGGGCACTAGTAAAGATTTATTTAAAAATACACTGAATAAAGAACCATTCGTGTCTACATGATGTGAAAACTCCAACAAAAAGATGGAGGATGCTCTCTCTCATCATTACTGAAGAAACTGTGTTGTGTTGGTGTCACTCATGGATGTATTATAAGAACTGGATACCGCCTATTCAGTCCAACGATAATTGCTCGCCTGCCGCATATGCTGAAAAGGTTTCTAGCTTCCGGGTTTACTTCCGGGGTATGCGGCCCACTGAATATGCGCAGTAGTGTTTCTCCCAAGCCCCCAGGAAGTGAGCCGAGCTTTGAAGCCAATTTGACATAGTGGCCAAACCGTGTAATTACGACTTCCGGGTCCGTCACGTGATACACACTGGCCCCAAGAGACTTTTTCCCATAGACTTACACTGTAAAAGAGACGTCTGTAAATCAGCGGATCATTTTTTTTGAGTAAGTAAGTAAGACTTTATTTATATAGCACCTTTTTTAACACAGGTTACAAAGTGCTTTACATCAACATCAATATACATAATAATAATAATCAAACACAAACATAAAATGCATATAAAAATGAGGAAAAAATAAATAATTGCATATGCATATGTAAAAACCCACCACCGCCCAGAACACACCCTGAAGAATTATAGAAATGCCAATCTAAAGAAGTGTGTTTTTAATTGTTGTTTGAAAGAGTCAACAGACTCAGCTGATCTAATGTGAGGGGGGAGATTGTTCCAAAGTCTGGGTGCTAGGGCGGCAAAAGAACAGTCGCCTTTGGTTTTGTGTTTTACACGTGGTACAGCCAACAGGTTTTGGTTGGATGACCTAAGGGGCCGCTCAGTGGTATAAGGGTTTAGTAGCTCAGAAATGTAAGCAGGAGCTAAGCCACGTAGTGCCTTAAAAGTAATTAAAAGAATCTTAAAATCAATCCTGAACTTCACTGGGAGCCAGTGCAGCACGGCTAAAATGGGAGTGATGTGGGATCTTTGGGCGGTCCTAGTCAGAAACCTAGCTGCTGCATTTTGAACAAGAGGGCATTGCAGAAGTTGAGACGGGAAAAATGAATGCGTGAATTATTCGTTCTAAATCAAAAGGTGATAATAGTGGTCTGATTTTTGCAATGTTTCTGAATTGAAAAAAACCCAGGATTGAACCAATTTTTTGACATGGTGTTCAAATTTCAATTGCGGGTCAAATATTATGCCAAGATTCCTGGAATTTGGTTTGACATAGGGGGCAAGTGGAACAATACACTGGAAAATGCCATTTGTTGCTTTTTCAGGGCCAATGATGATAATCTCAGTTTTGTCAGAATTAAGTTGAAGAAAATTGAGTTGGAGGTCGGCGGCCCGTCCAGCTTCTGGGAAACAGTTGTGGAGAGTGTCTAGATTGCTGAGATCATCTGGATTTACTGACACATATAACTGAGTGTCATCCGCATAACAATGGTATGGTATACAACCAAAGCAGGTGATTATCTGGCCCAAGGGAAGCATATACAAGGAGAAAAGAACAGGACCAAGAATTGACCCCTGAGGCACCCCATAAGACAGTGGAGCGGATGAGGACACAAAGTTACCCATAGAGACAAAAAATGTCTGTTTGACAAATATGACACAAACCATTCCAGGGCTTTCCCTGAGATACCAACACAGCTGTTTAGGCGATTAATGAGGATGGTATGATCAGTGGTGTCAAAGGCAGCACTTACATTGAGTTAAACCAAGATGGACTGTTCCCCCCTATCAGCCTGCACAAGGATGTCATTCGTGACTCTTAACAGAGCAGTTTCAGTACTGTGTTTTTGGCGGAAGCCAGATTGAAATTTATCAAAAATATTATTCCCTTCAACAACTTGAAGGAGCTGCTCAGTGACAAGTTTTTCTAGTACTTTAGAAATGAAAGGTAGTTTTGAAATGGGTCTGAAATTGTTGAGAACAGATGGATCGAGGTCGGGTTTTTTGAAAAGCGGCTGGACACAAGCAATTTTTAATTGATCGGGGACACAACCAGAGGTGAGGGACAGGTTTATAATGTTCAGTACAGCAGGCCCTATGACAGGTAGGACCTCTTTAAAGAATTTGGAGGGTAAAATATCAAGACGGCAGGAGGACAGGTGCAGATGCGAAATGGTCTCTATGAGGTTGTGCATGGTAATGGTGGAAAATTGGGTTAGTAAATTTGGAGCACTACTAGATAGATCAACAGAGGAGAATGGAGACACAATGTTGGATCTGATGCTGTTGATTTTGTTGACAAAAAATGATAAATATAATTCACAATCTTTAGATGAAGTGGCAGAGATGGCAGCGGGGGCAGGTTGTACAAGCTGATTGATTGCTCGGGGATTGTGTTTATTAGTAGAGATTAATTCTGAGAAATAAGCTGTTCTTGCATCCTTTATTTTCTGATTGAGCAGAATCAAAAGCTCTTTCATTTGTACAAAATGAACGTTTTGTCTTTTTCCATCCGCGCTCAGCCCTCTTGCAGTCTTGCTTACAGCTGCAGATAGCATCATTTATCCACGGTGAAGATTTGGTGGCTGCTACTGACCTGGTTATAATAGGTGCAATGTTATCTATCGCCAAGAAACACAGGTTGTTAAAATCATTGACCAGATCATTAATGTTAGATGCTTGATTTGAGCTATTATATAAATTAGTGAAAACAGATGCAAACTTTAGAGCAGTCTGGTTATTTAGCATGCGGGAACACACAGTTCGCTTCAGAAATGGAGAAGTTGCCTGGATGGAGGAGTCAAATAGAATACATTTATGATCTGAGACAAGGTCTATCAATGAGAGGGAGTTTATAGTCAGGCCTAAAGTAAATACGAGGTCAAGGGTGTGGCCTCGGTTATGGGTTGAACCAGAGACATGCTGCACCAGATTGAATGAATCAGTGATATTTAGAAATTCTATGGCATAATGGTTAGATGGGTCATCAACATGGATGTTAAAATCCCCTACAATAATAATTCTATCGTGATTGAGGACAACCAAGGAAAGAAATTCAGAGAATTTTGCTAAAAAGCTATTATTTGGCTTTGGGGGGTGGTAAATTGAAATACAGCAGACAGGGTTTTGACAGTTGACTTTAAACATAAGCATCTCAATGCTCTGAAAGTTATTGAACACAATGTGTTTACAGTCAAAATGGTTGCTGTAGGCAACAGCAAGGCCTCCACCACGGCCCGTGCACCTCGGGGAGTTCAGATAACTGTAGTTGGGAGGGCAGAGTTCGACTAAAGGGCAGCAGTCCCCAGACTTTAGCCAGGTCTCAGTCAAAATTAGAAAATCCAAATTATGGGATGTGATCAAATCATTCAGGATAAATGTTTTGTTTGCCAGAGACCTAGCACTGAATAGAGCGAATTTAGAAGGAGTGATGGCTGTAGGAGGGACAGTGGTACAGTTTATGTATTGAAGATTGTTTTTGTTGACCTGCTTAGGCCTACCGGTGGAAAGTGGACGAGGAACCCTATTCGTTACAACAGTCTTAATAGTCTTAAAAGGGCAACGAACTGGTGAAGGTGTTGGGGACAGAGAAGGACAGTAGGGGGTGCTAATACACAAGTCAGTAGTTTGAGGCGGGATCATAGAAGAAGAAGACGAGCTTTCCGATGGGCCGAAAAACAGACCCGGGGCTGGACAGAGGCCGAACAGGACCCCTCAGGCGGACGGCCTGGAGGCAGGGCAGAGGCGAGGCCGAACAGGAACCTTCAGACGGACGGCCTGGAGGACGACCAGACGTGGGGAGCTGCTCGGGAGGCTGGCTACGTGGGAGGAGCCACTCTGGAGGACGGGCAGGAGGCCGGCAACGACGAAGTAGCCGCTCAGGAGGACGGCCAGGAGGACGACCAGACATGGGGAGCCGCTCGGGAGGCCGGCTACGTGGGAGGAGCCGCTCGGGAGGACGGCCAGGAGGACGAACAGACGTGGGGAGCCGCTCAGGAGGCCGGCTACGTGGGAGGAGCCACTCTGGAGGACGGGCAGGAGTCCGGCGATGAGGCTGCAGGTCAGAAACTGGGGGCTGCAGCTGAACAGGAACTGGCACTGGAGGCTGCAGCTGAACAGGAACAGGCACTGGAGGTGGCAGCTGGACGGGCACAGGTACAGGAGGCTGCGGCGGCAGCTGGACGGGCACAGGAACAGGGACACAGGTCGGCTGGACCGCCAACTCGGAACCAAGAACAGCTGTCGGCCGGTTCACAAACCGGGTCTGGGGAGCAGGAGTCGGCTGGACCGCCGACTCAGGAAGAGGAACTGATGTCAGCCGGTTTGCCAACCGGGTCCGGGGAGCAGGAGTCGGCCGGACCACCGACTCAGGAACTGGTGCAGGCGTTGGCTGAACCGCCGACAGGAAACCAGGAACAGGAGTCGGCTGGACCGCCAACTGGGAACCAGGAACAGAAGCTGGACGGGCCACCGACTGGAAACCAGGAACAGAAGTCGGTCGGACCTCCAACGAGGAAACAGGATCAGAAGCTTGCCGGGCCGCCGACTGGAAACCAGGAGTAGGAGTCGGCCAGACCGCCAACTGGGAAACAGGACCAGAAGTTGGCCGGGCCGCCGACAGGAAACCAGAAACAGGAGTCGGCTGGACCTCCAACTGGGAAACAGGAACAGAAGCTGGCCGGGCCGCCGACTGGAAACCAGAAGCAGGAGTCGGCCGGACTGCCAACCGGGAAACAGGACCAGAAGCAGGTCGGTCTGTGATGCTGGGCAGCTGAGGCTCTGTGGCGCTGGGCAGCTGAGGCTGCAGACGGCGTCGGGAGCCCCGACGACCACCTCTCCCGCACCCTCCACGGGTTCCCAGGAATATCGCCAGCCGAGTGCCCTCAAAAAGTGAAGGAGACTGGAGGCTATCAGGCTGGTTGCTAGCAGGCCAGAGGCTAGCAGACCGTTGGCTAGCAGGCCGGTTTCTAGCAGGCCGTGGCTTGGGCGCAGAGGAGGCTGGAGTGACTGGCTCCGAAAGGACAGGACAAGGAGAAGTGCCGAGACACAACCTCCACCCTGTAGGCCACTTCACGGTCCCGCTTCCAGAGGATTGCAAGAGCCCTCAGGAAGTGTGGGTCCTTGACAAAAACCTCTCTCAAAACTCCAAAATCTTCCCAGCAAAAAGGCAGGCTGGGAAGATAACCATCTGCTGGGTCCATTACTGGTCGGTTCATTCTGTTACGGTATGCCATCTAGGCAGCAGGGAGAGGACCCAAGTGCAGACAGGCAGGGAGGCTGAAGATGTTCAAAGATTTATTAAATACAAAATAAACTTACAAAAACTTGAGAAACCAGGAAACCACATGCAGGGAAACACAAGATACATGACACGGAGAGACAACCAACAACAATGAACCACCAGAGAACAAAGGGAGAGGACCGGTATATATAGGGGAGGAGACAACGAGGGAAGCAGACACAGGTGCGTAACAAGACACAGGTGATTCCAATAAAACACACAAGGGAAAAACAAACAGACTAGCACACAGGAAACATCAAAATAAAACAGGAAACAAGAACAACAACACACAGTCCATGGTGGATCATGACAGCCATTCATGTGAGTGAGTCTGAGACCAAGCGGTTGGGAGGCGGGGCTAAAAGAAAAGCTAGTGCGCTTGCTCTATGGGCCGTACAATGCCGAAGCTATGCGGAAGATCCGATTGAGTTTATACCCGGGAAGTCGAACTTTTTTGGCTTCATACAACACTGAGCAACTTTCATAAGAATGAACGGGGCCCTGCCTCAGACACGGTATCCAGTTCTCTTCATACATCCATGGTTTTCCCCCCGCTGGCCCCGCCCGTGAGTTCCCACTGGCCTATAGACTTTACATTGTGATGACGTCACAGATTTTTAAATCACTATCAATAGAAGAACAGTTCTTCACTGTGCATTTCATCTATAATATAATATAAGTCAGGTAACAGTTAACATTCATGTTCACATAATGAGAGCTGTGGGGCCAAGTGGCGCTCTCCATATAACCTGTAATTGTCACCAATTTACCAACATAAATACAAAATGATAAATGTTCAAGTTTAATAACCTGTGGCCATGTTGGCATTTCTCATAACCCATCTATGGCTATAGGCCATTTGGAGTTAGAAATAGCAGCTATTTGTTGATATCATTTAATATTAGAATATTTAATGTTGCTTATTTGATTATTATTACCAAGAACCAGGGCTTAAAATGTGAATCTTAACACATTTTACTCATAAAGTGGTGCCCCAGCCTGGCCCCCTCATTCAAAAGTTTCTTAGCAGTGTGGTTACGGTAAATACACATTAGATGCATTAGAATAAGTGCCATGTGTATATGTTAAAACTTGGTCTCAGCTCCCAAATCATTTCAGAGAGCTCCAGAGGTCTCCTCTGACAGTAAGACCGAAATGTATGACGATGTGTTGAAGAAATATATAAGGTCTGTCCTAATACACACACTACCTTACAACATGAAAAAGTCCATGACGTGATGGATTCAGCATGAATACGATCAAATGTTCACATTCATGTAATTCGTCCTAATGCTCACATTAAACACATTTATATCAGTCATGCAAAGTGCAATAATTACTGTATATATACAGTATATGATGTTATAATGTTTTAAAGAGTCACATTTCAGCCCAAAGTAGACAAGGCTCTGTGACAAAGCACACAAACTGAGCTAAGTCACGAGCACTCATATTTGCATGCATGTAGTGCATTCTGTCCATATTATAGGTTACAGGCATACGCAGCTACAGTCCTTGCCTCTGGGCCAATGTGTATGATAGAATCTAGTTGCAATAGTGATTTGCAACTACATTTAATTATATCAACTAAACTGGACAATCCATTTGTTTTTTTTATAATTAAAAGGGCCAGTTCATTAAAATAAAAACAAACAAAACAAATGTGTTCTTTTGTGTGTCAAAATTTCTGCAATTGCAGTTGTCAAATTATCACATAAGCTTGAGCATTGCATATTTTTATTTTACTAGGAAGTCCCATTGAGATCAAAAATCTCTTTTACAAGAGAGACCATATATATAATATATAGTATAATAATAGAAAGAACTTTACATATAGACATTTCAGAGCACTTTTAAAAAATTGTCACATAATAAATTATTATAAATTAAACAGATGAAACATTTTCAGGTGTACACAACACTTTAAATATGGGATAAAAAATGTTTTACTGGATGGTAAATTCCATGCCCAATCCTGCTCCCTGTATTACCCCTCACTCTCCTCCAGGGGTAGACAGAGACCACACAGCTCTAACACTGCAACTGAAAACACACCAGTGTGGTCCATACATTACTGATGCAGGAATTCTGTAATACAGCATTTTGCCCAATAGGCTATAATACCATACTAGTACGACCTTTAATACTAAATTCAAAGGTAAAGCAATCCTGTCCTGATCAAACTAAGCAGCATCGACCACCAATGAAAATTTAAGTCAGAGCTGAAGTTGAGCTAAAACCTTTTAAGTTTGACATCTACATCTACATGTCCATGACTGAACTGGGTAACTCCACCTGCTGAGGAAGCTCATGTAATCTGATCGAAAGCTATGAGTGCTTTAAAAGATACATCAACACTAAGACATAGGGCAGTAAATGTTACTGCTATGTGGATTCAAACTCAGCCAAGCTGCACTTCAATTCAGCAGCAGGTGTTTTGTCAAAGGCTAAACAACTGTTGAAACATATTAATTAACTGGCACAATAATTGTGTAATAGGCCTATGTATTAGGCTATATATTGACAGTTTGGCTATATCAGAAGCAGGCTTCACATCGGCATCATCCACATCACACTAATGCGATTAGTTATGGTAGTCCATAGTATGTCTATAACTGGTATAGACATATGAGAGTCTCAGTTTACATGGACTGTCATGTTATAGTATAACAAACTAAATACAACCACTAAAGAGGGGGCTTTCAATCGCCCAAGTTCCATTACCTTTATGTTTGTTGAGGAGTATCATTGCATGATATCAGATATATAACGGAAGCAATTTGTTTTTTGATTCAAAACTAACTAAATAAATACATACATTTTTCAGCCAAACTTGCAGCCAGAAATATTTAAAATAATTAGCCTACATCTCACAAGCACAGAATAGCCTACACCAGTACTGAAGACAGTAAAACAGCTTTATAAAGTGATGTTGTAGAAGAAAAACTACAACATTCAGTCTAAAGCAGATGAGGTAGTACAACTGCGACACCCCAAAGACTAGGCTACCTGTGGTACAGGTGGTTGCAAAGCATCCCCCACCCCACCCCACCCCATGTCCCGGGCTGATGAAATCTGAGGAGTGCCGACGCAGCAGCGCTTTGAATGAAAACGGCTGCTGAGAGCTGCTAGCACTCGGCGGGTGCACGAAGCGGTGCTCCCCAACTCCAGCGAGCACGAGGGACTCAGAACTCTATCAGTAAGCAACATGGCCAAAGTGAACAGCGGTTCCTCCGGTTGTCGGGCCATGGTGATGGCAGGAAAGTACCTGTCGAGTCCGTCTCCCCCGGCGCTGACCCGGAATTCCGGCCAGCACCAGCGGAGAATGTTCGGTCCACACCCCCGCATGATGAGCTCTGACGCGGCCGGCGCGGGAGGAAAAACCGCGGCTTTGGCCCAGCAGGAGCACCTGGGGTGTTTCTCCGCCGCAGACCGACCGGCCAACCGGAGTCTGATTTACCGGGACGTGAAGGCTTTTCTCAATGAAGTCGGTGGAGACCCCCGGGAAGCTCGGTACTGGCTGACCCAGTTCCAGAGAGCGACTTCGGCTCAGTCTCCTGCCTTTGCCGTACTGGAGGTATAGCGTGGTAAACTTTTAATCATTTAAAAGAACTTCATAGAAGATGTTGAAACTTTTGTCTCAAATAGAGTCGCACTAACTGTGGTTTATTGAGATGAATATGCTACCTGTTGACGTTTCGGAAGCCCATTTCTGTCACTCAAAAAAAGGGGGGCGGCACTAGTAGGTCTATCTAAAGTTAGTCAAAAACTATTACTAATACTAATTCATAATTAGTTATACGTTAATTTCGAGGAAAAAGCTTATGGAACCTGGCAGGTATGAAATGTTATACTTCCTAATTAATACTGTATATTATTTAAAAATGTGAGTCAAAACCTGCAATATGTATACTTGCATGACACAAAACAAGGCTCGTTCTAGTGCAGTCAAGAGATAGCAAGTACACTTTTTATTAGTGTGTAAATCCATTGGGTCTCCTAAACAACCAAAAAATAGAAAACAGACCAAAAAAATCCTACAAAATCTTGACTACAGACCCATCTTATGAAAGAAAGATAAAGAATATAAAGCCACATTGGACCACTAACTGTAACTTTATTAAACTCAAGAAAGCTGACAAAAAGAAGAGCAGGTTTTACACACAAATCTGTCACAGATGCTGTGACACACGAGAGCGTCAACTAGCCTATATATGCTGGCCAAATCAACCCTGCAGTGTGGTTCAGACACTAAAAAAACGTCTTTTAGAGAGCAACTTAGTTTGAGACAATGCTAAACTTTCCGCCTTTGTCTGTCCATCTGTGTGCCTGTCTTTCTCCGTCCCTCCCAGGTGGACAGCTCAGTGTTCGACAACAGAGAAATGGTTCAGAGCTTGGCCTTTGGGCTCTCCTTCCTGCAGCGGATGGATATGAAGCCTGTGGTGGTGATGGGCTGGTCTGAGTATGAGGAGACGAGCTCCAAGGAGCCTGTGGCCGGGTCTCGGTGCACCCAAGGGCTAGTGGAGCGGAGCCAGCAGCTGACCGAGGCTCTGCAGCAGCACTCAGCCACGGTCCTGCCACTCTTCTCCGCTGAGTCCTTCCTCCTTCTGCATGAAGCCCCACGTGGAAGCAGGTGAGGGTTGAGACATACCAGGTTTCTTGTTACATATGGAGATGTGCGACTTTCCCTAGTGAGTCAATATTCTAAACAACAGTCTTAATATTACACAGGAAAGAAGAGAGTTTGATATGTTATGCATATTTGTTTTAAATTATTTTTCAGTAAGGAGTGCACAGAGCTGATGCTGATGATGTTCATTATTGCAAGAATTGTGCCCCTTTTAACTTGTGTCACTTTTAACTAAAAATTCAGTTTTTGGAACTGATGCAAACATTGTGGAGTTGCCATCATTAATTGAGCCAGTAGAATCCAGCGATAGCACTAAAAAAGAACTAAAAGTTCCTTTTTGTTGCCATTCATGTTTTTCACCCTTGACCAGTGTGTGTTGACCAAACTGTAACCTGATATACCTCAACTTTAACGTTATTGTCCCCAAACAAGAATTTGTCTAGCAGACATGCACAACACAACAAAACAATCTCAACTCAAGGTCCACTTACTAGCCTTTTACAGAGCTTTGAACTGTATCACAGGGTCTTCATCAGTAGCTGGAGTTCACTGAGTTGTCATGGTGATGAATCTGTCATGCGTGTCAACAGATTCATCCTTGACAACTCCGTGGACCTCGAGTTGGGATTATTTTGTCAAAGTACTCTGAATGAATGGACTTTCATGCTTAACAATAAGATACATATGTTGTAAATATGCAAAACATATGCATAAATGTACCACATAAAATACAGCGTATAAGCATTAAACCTGGAATACACCCAGCCATCTCCATGCAACCCAATCATCAATGGTTCAAACATCATCATCATCATTACCACTCACCAATTTATCATCACGTGTCACATCATGAGCATTTGCCCTGTTAGACTTATCCTTTTGTACCTGTCTCTGTCAAATATCTGTCCCATATATGATTGATCAGTATGTGTGTAAAATCTTTCATTTTCATTATGATGTGAACATTGAGTTCAGCTTTACTGACTTTAAAGTGACACTCCAGCAAAAACATATATTTTTTAAAAGAATGGTCAAAATCGATGCAGCAGAGGCTGAGAAATCCTGACTTTGTGTCATTAGTATGGGTCAAGCTCCAAACATGCTGGATACTACATTTCCCATAATGCAACTACATAGCGTAGACACCTCCCTGCCATACCACCCCATACCTCCAGTTTTTAACATACGTAGGCTGTGAAAAATGTAAAAAAGTCTCAAGCCAATTCGAGACAAATGAAATCATCAGGGTTATTTTTTTCAAACTTTAGAAAGCTCTTCCAGAGTTATAGAAGACATTTATACCTATATATATTTATTAATTCTTATTCAAACTGTTTTCATAGGCTGAGTAATACTCATCGTGACAAGTAAACTGGACTTGATGTTTAAAATGGGTGGAGTGCCACTTTAAAGTCAGATTTATGTATAAAAATATGTGCGTGAAGATAATTTTTATTGTAGTGTATGTATCTAAAAACACTTAATGCTGTCAACATTATTGCTAAAAACATCATTAATATTAAAAAATTATGGAAAACAGAAGGTCTGTGAAAGTCAAATCACAGAGGACAGACTTTGTTTTCCTTCACTGCTTTTCTTCCATCCTCCATGCTTTCCTCTCACTGCTTCTTCTTCTTCTCTTTCCTCTAACATCCCTTTGACCCTGCCTTCATCTTCTTCCTTCTCCTCTCCCTGCAGTGTTCCACCCTCCGTTGCTGTGGACACTGGCCTCCTCCAGTGGAGTCTGGACTCCGGGACCATCCCATTGATTTGTCCAGTCGGGAGGGACGGGCGAGGTTGCTCTGTAATGTTGGACCCAACGGAGGTGACAGCGGCTATTTCCCGAGCCCTGCAACCCCACAAAGTCATGTTCCTGAACAACTCAGGAGGCCTCCGCAGCCAAGACCACAAGGCACGGCAACTGGCTCCTGCTCTGGCTGTGTTTTCATAGACGTAGTAGATAAACCAGCTCTTATACAATCCATTGTCAGTTTTGCAAGTCAGACACATTGCAAATGTCATCTTAATCTGGGAAACAGTTTAGTCCAGTGCACAGATGACTACCTCTGCAGAACAAATGTACATAATACTGTGTATAAAAGGACTTGTACAACGTCTCCTGAACACTTTGTATTTGTGTTACAGGTGCTGGGCACAGTGTCGTTGCCTAGCGACCTGCCCAGTCTGTCCACAGCGGCGTGGCTGAGCGATGCAGAGTGCCGCAAGGTGACCACCATAGCCAGGCTGCTCAACCAACTGCTGACCGAGTCCTCTGCGGTGATCACCTCCGCGGACACACTGCTGACCGAGCTGTTCAGCCACAGAGGTGACGCTAACTGACACATAAGCATGGAGGACTGTCTATTTTGAGGTGTAACCCAAGAGGCCACTGGTCCATATGTGTGTTTATGTGTATGGGGAGGCCGTTTTGACCACCCAACAATGATTAACAAGAGTTTATATCTAAGTACGATAACTTCTACAACTGCTTGTTTTTTCTGTCTGTGCTTGGGCTCAGGGTCTGGGACACTCTTTAAAAACGGAGACCCCATACACCGGTAAGTACTTATCACACACACACAAACATGTGTAATCTGACCCGTAGCCCTAAATTCAAGTCATAATCCTGCTCCTTCTTGTCTTAAATTGAGTTGCTTTCTCCTTCACAGGTTTAAAAGAACACATACTGCATTCGGCTCATCTGTTGCATTTAAGAGTGCTTTATTGTTTCGTGTGTGTGAGCGTGCAGGTACAGCTCTCTGGATGGGATCGATGTAGAGCGTCTGCTGGCTCTCATCAACAAGTCGTTTGATAAAACTCTGAGGCACGACTACATCGACTCTCTGGAAGGACGACTGCACTCCATCTACCTCTCCGAAGGGTGCGTGCAACTATTCCAGGAAAACAAAAGTCCAAATTGAAGTCCAGATCAGTGTTAGTATTATAATCTGCATCCTGTCTTCCTTACTAAACAAAGGCCAGCGGGTGTAAGTATGTCAGATATATGAATCTGAACCCGGAGAGCTTCTCTCCTGAAGATTGTGTGCCTCTTTGTCCCTCCAGCTACAGTGCGGCAGCCATCATCACCATGGAGCCGGTGAACAGCGGCACTCCCTACCTCGACAAGTTTGTGGTGAGCAGCAGTAAGCAGGGTCAGGGCACCAGCCACATCCTGTGGGAGTGCATCAGACAGGACCTGGGCAAACTGTTCTGGAGATCCCGAGCCACCAACAGGATCAACCCCTGGTAAGACACACACACGCATACATTTTAAGACTTTAATGTTGCCTTTTACATTACATTACAGTCATTTGGAAGATGCTTTTACTCACAATAAGTGTATTTGAACCACGTAGGAGCAAGTAGGTAGATACAGGCTCTATACAAAGTCTTGAAAGTTTGGAAAATGCTTAATTTTAGGAATATGCTTGAATTTGAATATACTTAAAAAAAGCTTGATTTTCCAGATAATAAAGGAAAGTTCTTTTCTTGTGTTCACTCATCATTCATAGCTAGAGTCCTCTGTTGTTCACTTACCCTGGAAATTAAGAAGCTTTAAATAATCCTGATGAAAACATACAATCAAAGTTAATGTGAACAGTTGGTAAAATAAACAAAGTGACAATAGACATTGATTGCTGTGGGTGTAAAGGAATTCTGTAAACTTTATTTTTCGCAATTGTATTTATAGTAATGTGGTAGAAATCAATCAATCTGAGGCAGAGTCATCAGATACATAAAGATATTTTTTACAAAGGATAAAGACCTGAGTTAATCTGCAGAGCAACTGAAGTATACATGAGAATACAACTTCTTATATACTCTTTCATTATTTTATCGTTTTATCAGAACATGCCTCCAGTCCTCTCTCATCCTCCCGTCCTATTGGCCATTCTACTCATTGCCATGACGCCTTCTCCCATCCTACTATCTGTTATTACTTATTTTGATAATATTGGTGGCTAATCATCTTTGTGTAATACTAGCCTTGTTTATCTCAATCGGTGTATTGTTGGAGGAAAAAGAAGTCCAGGTCTGGGCCAGATTTCTAAGTCTGGAACTCTTCACCAACACTTAGTCTTCTGCTCAGTTGTTCTGCTGCTGAAGTCTCAAACAGGTTCAAAAAAGGCACTGGAGATGATCAGATCTTGATGCAATAGAGTTTATTTCTTAACAGAAAATAAACCCGAGTTAGCCCCGGAGCTGAACTGACCGAGCGCTTGTGCATGCTATTTTATAATACAAATAACCCAGCCTATTCTAGGTGGAGACCAGTGATTTACTTACCTTTTTTCTAAAAAATAACCTATCATTGCTCTGTAAATAATGGTGACATAATCTCTAAACTGGGATGGCCCAGCCCCCTGTCCAGGTCGGTTCTAGCCTGCTTTTTGTCGAGTCCACTACAATTTGGTACTTTCCACCTTAAATC
This sequence comes from Macquaria australasica, assembly GCA_005408345.1. NCBI lineage: Eukaryota > Metazoa > Chordata > Actinopteri > Centrarchiformes > Percichthyidae > Macquaria > Macquaria australasica. The sequence continues at coordinate 42,378 of SEMN01001351.1, read as the reverse complement.
TCTGCCAACACCAATATCTTTGAAAGGTGTCCATCCAACGCAGGTGCAAGCCTACATTCTAGTCTACATGTTGGTCACACCACTACCACTACATGCTAAACGCAGGTGCAGGGCAGTAAATCTCTGTAATGAGCCGCCTTGTTTGAACACACATACACAGACCACAGCTGGTTATACACACAATCCCCTCAGATGCCAGTCTAACATTTGACATGGATACAGATGATATATACTGAGTATATTGATTATCACTTACTATTTTATAACACAGCACTCTTTTTAAAAGTTTGTTCTGGGAAGTCCAGACTGTATTGGGGAAATTCTGGCAGGACTTCCCCTGCATTGTGTAACACTTGGTTCTTACAGAGGCCATGTAAGGACAGAGGGCACTGAGAGGTCAACAGGCACAGTTCGATGGTTCAGTATGAGTTATGAATATTACAGCATAATTCTTAAGTATAGATATGTGTTATGAGTTATAGATACGAGAATGAGTCAATAATGTAGAGTAGTAGTATAGAGTTTCCACCACAGTAACAATTTAGATGTGATGATAAAGGCTTTGAGAGTCTAGCAATGGTTTAGGTACATTGAAAGTGCTTGAAAAATGCTTGAATTTTACTCTAAAAAAAAAAGCTGTACGAACCCAGTGGATATCATCTAAAACTGGGAGTGTGTCCCTTTTTTAAACAAATAACTAAAAGCATATTCAGTGCTGCAGTACAACTGCTTGGATATGGGGCTTTTTTTCCTATCTTTATTCAAGAGCATGGTCTTTCAACACACAAACATTTTATCACTGTTTCAAATATAATCTCCGTCAATACTGCACGCCTGGAAATGCATATCACATGACCATTCACATCCACTGGGCATGCATGTGCTGGTGTAAACAGGAAGCAGATTGTCTACTCTGCGGCTGGTTGCTTAGTTTCAGAAAATACTACGAACGAAGAACAGCAATGGAGAAAAGTAAGAGCAGAGATTTGTTTGCTTGAACCGACGACAAGGTGGAACTGTTACTGAAAGTAAGAATTGTAATTTGTTATCCATGTTGAATTAACCGCTGGTAGTCAAGGCTGATATTGTCTGGGAATGGGTGGTGTGATGAATCAGGGAAGGACACATTGTGGCTGATAACACCCAATCAGGAAGCGAACGTGGGTGTCTGCGTCATCGTTTTAAAACATCTCTGTTTCTGCCCACCTCACTAAAACGCAACACAACGAGTTTTCAAACTAAAACAGGGTCAGCAGCTTTTTAAAGTCTCCATTTTAGGGGTTATAAAATGCTGGAGTAGTGTAGACACAAGCGTAAACGTTGCAAAACTCTCTCTCTCTCTCTCTCTCTCTCTAGGTACTTTAAACATTGTGATGGCAGCTTTGTTAATGGGGTGTGGACTGTCTTCTGGTTCGGTCTGACGGACATCAGAGATTCGTACGAGCTGGTGGAGTACACCAAGGACCTCCCTGACTCCTTCCATGCCTCCTCTCTCACAGCCTCCCAGCAGCCCCCCACACCTTCCACAGGGTCCTGAACCGCCTCCTCCCAGCTGCTGCTCGTGTAGCTCTTTAACCCTGGAGAATTGTTAGCGCTTTAGTTCTTTCAGCTCCGAGGCTCTGGAGTTTCTTTATGTTCAGCCTCGGAGCTATGGACATTGTTTGTGCATTTTTGCTCTGACTGGACTTTTTCTCTTTTTTTTTTTTCTTGGGTTTTTTTTCAACCTTGAAACTTGAAACCAAAGCTACAGTGAGGATTTCATACAAGTAGTATTTTGACAAGCTATAAATAATCCTCTCTAGTAGAGCTAGAGTAGTAGATCTATTAGAGTTTCGGAGGCATTTCCATTTTGCTAAGAAACACTGACTACGTTTACATGCAAAAATATTCTGGTTTTTGCCTTTATTACATGGCTAATGAAAAAGAATATTCCAGTAATATTCTTGTTTACATGAAGCCACGCATACTCCAGCTGTGTTTGACAGGGGTCGAGGACCTAACATGTCGTTTATCACGTTTGTCATTCTTTGCGTCAAAATAGGATTTTTTTTAAAGTTGTCCACCAGTGGTGAACTCAGCCTCGCTCTTTCATTCATTCAACCACCTGCGTTGCAATATTTGCCCATCTCCAAAAATCTGTTGATATCCAAGTCTTTCATAATATTTAAAAGTAGGTGTGCGTTTCTTCTTCCTACCAGAAATGTGGGCTTTCCTTTTGTGCATGCATCTCTGCTGCAGCCTTGCAAACTGTTGGCTACAACGCACAGAGCTGAACGTAAACAGGCAAGAGGCCATGTGAATATGCTACGTTCAGAATAAGGCCTAATTCGGAATATCCAAAAGGAATATGCTGTTTACATGACCCGTATCAAATTCGGGAATATTGTCATATGCGGAATAATAGTGGAAAATGAGTGTGTATGTAAATGTGGCCTGTGTCCAAAATCATTCACTACTCATTACATTGTCCAGTATATAATGTGAGTGGAGAGAGAGCAGCGTGAAAACGTTTTTCCATTTTGCCGGTGAGCTCACTATGTAGTCCTCTACATTAAACTCCTTAGATAGTGAGTTGGGAAGAGTGAGTGAGTGAATGATTTCGGACACAGCCGTGGTCACTGACACCGTGTACACATTAGTTTGCTTAATTTGAAAAGGTAACTTTTACTCTCTATTTCTGCACATTTTTCATCCAGACAAAACTGGTGTTTTTCACATCCAGAATGCTCTCCAGAGTGGAGAAATCTCAAAAGCTCAATCTTAAGTTGTAATGTGGACCAGAAAAACTGTGAGCCTTGACAAACACAGGCGTGTGCTGTGTCGCCTCCAGATCTTTCTGTGAGCGCTTATTTTGAAGGTCAATACAGGCTTAGGCTGGGAAAGTCCAGATTTTTAACAGAAAGCCTGCATTACACACTGGGGGTGTGAAGTTTGAAAGGTGTGGGCAGTTACCAGTCAGGCAGGTACTGATGAAAAATGCTATTGAGTTGCATTGTGAGAAATATAGGATCTGGCGTTTTAAGAGCCGGATTCAGCATATCTCAGCTTCTGCTGCTTCGATTTTGACCATTCTTCTTTTTTTCTTTTTTTTAAATTGTCACTTGCAAGTTCCATTACTTGAATATCTGGAGTACCCTTTCAATCTGTGTTTATGCTGTCAGATAAAGTCACAAGCATAAAATAGTAATAACAGGAAGAAGAAGAGATTTCTACTGTATATATATACTGTATTTTGGGAACTTGGGTTTCATTGAAAATCCATATTATCCTCATGTTTACACCTTTATTCATACTGTTCATGGGCTTAGTTTCCATAAGGTTCATGACAGAAGTCATGGATTAATTGCTTAGCTGTGTTTGATAATAATTACAAGGTTAGCACAGAAAACTGATGTGTATTGTGTTGCATTGTTTTTATATTTAGTTTAACTTTTTGCTCATGTACTGTATTTCCCAGACTAATAGTACAGAAGACGGAAATAGTTTTGTTCAGCAGATTTAATAGATCTTTTTAACAGCAGACATTTTGGTATGTCATAGCAGGAAATTTAATAATGACAGCATTCCATTTAGGTCAGCTAGTACCAGGGTCCTGGTATTGTGCACATTGGCATTGCTTACTGGGACACTAAATGGAACTGAGCCATCGTTATTTAAATTAGTTTCACCTGTGCTTTTTCTACCAAGAGTCAAAATGTCTGCTGTGAAAAAGGTCTATTATCTGCCAATTATTTTCAGTTGTAGGATCCTGAATGGACTATTTTCCAGTTCAGTCTGGTTTCTAACCTGTTGTGGAGTCTGGTGGTCGGCAGGGTTTACACTGACAGGCTGAGCTGATAATTGACGTAAGAAGATATCGCTCATAGTCATGAACCTGCAGAGAATTATCACCTGAATCTGCGGCTCCCATCGGGTTTACAGAGCTTTGTAGTGAGTTTCAGGTCATTGTTTAGCTGTCTTGCCTGAAACTTTACTGTTTTGGTTCACTGTCACCGCTCTCATAGCTTTGTGTTCAGCGAAAAAGCTCTAAACCCCACTGTACACCTGCTCAGCACCAAATAGAGAACCGGCACAGTTAGACTAGCTGGTGAACATAGTGGAGCATTTAACCTCTTAATCCCTAGGCCTCTGGCTCAGTCCGCTGCTCGAAAATTACATGCCCAAAATTAATAGAGGATATTTCTGCAACTACAAGGTCTATATGAATAATCTTGGTATCATAATAAAGATAACACAAGTCAGATTTCTGCAGAGGTGTAAGCATCAGTATAGATGTTACTGGGTCAGGGTAAATGGAGATGGAACACAGAAAAAATGAAATATTTCATTTCCGCCCAACAAAATTGTACACTTTTTGAGTGAATATCCCCTTGGAATTATGCAGCTGCAGCCCAAAGCCTCCAGAAAACCATAGTACAACATCTAAACATCACCTGTGCCAAGATCGAGTCTCACACAGTGAAGCAGAGCAAAGTCAGAGAGGTCTTAGTGGAGTCATGTTTAGAACCCAGAAACTGTAAACTATTATTATAACATATTATTGTCCATGATTTGCCTTGTGATTGGCCTCATTTAGCCTGAAAACGCTGTGCAATGATCACCGGAACAAGAGACGCAGCCGCTGTGTGTGTTCGGCTGCGCCATGACCTAAGCTAACCCGAGCCCACACTGGCATGCGTATGTCTGCCACGCGCATCAATATCTCGGGATCCCCTTGGTCGATTCAGACGGTTCACCCCTCTATTGAAAGGCCAGGACCTGTAGAAAACAGTGAGCTAGAGTAAATCTGTGTCAAAGCTGCGATTCACCCGGTAGATGGAGACACAGACCGTGTGTTCGCATGGAACGTTGGTGCGCCGCTCTGCTGCCCTGCTGCCCCGCGACAGGCAGAAGAACACAAAATGGCCGGAATCGACTCAAAATGACCCGGAGACACTGGAGAAGCCGCTAGTAGCGGTTTTATGCGATCAGACAACTTTTGATTACAAAAACAGCAAAGGTAAGACACAATTTGTAGCTGCAACTGTACGAAGGAAAGTTTGTTGTTGTTGTTGGTCGACGGGTGATTCCGTGAGTTGTGTTCGCACCGTGATGCGAGTCGCACCGTTAGACTCTGTGGAGTCTAAGCGTTAATTTGATGTGTTGTTTATGAGGATCGAGTGAACTGAACGGTATCGGGACCGCTGTGATGGCGGACATGCACCGTGCTCACACGGAGAACGCGTTTAGCGACGCACTCGGTCATTTCTTGGCGTTTGATTTGTGTTTCGTTGCGGTAGAAACGGTCACGCTGGTTAACTAGTGGAGCTTCTGCTGGTTAAAACGGTGGGTCACATGACCGTGTTGTCGCGTGTTTAAATGCCCTATGACGCGTTTGCTTACGCGTAGGCGGTCTCTCGGGCTCAAGAGGTTAATAGCTAAAGAGCCAGATATTTCCCTCAGGAGTTGGCACATACCAAAAACAGCTAGAAGAGAATAAGAGAATGTGTGCCACAGTCTTATAAATCTCCAACAAAGAAATAAAGAGGACCTTCCAACTTAATGCACCACTCCACACATCACCATATTTGGTAAAAAAATTATAGTGCTTGTGAAATAATCCATTGTGACTAACTATGAGTAACGTCTTGCCAGAGGAACTTCCTGGTTCCTCTTTTTTCTCTGCTCACTGCCCTGGGCTGTCAGCTGTTATAACGCCACACAGATTCAAGCCCTCAACCTGGAGAGAAGGAGCTTCAATCAAGACCTCTGTCTGGAAATGAAAGGTACTGCTTTCTCACTTACTGCTGTCACAGAATAACCTGTAAGAAGCCTTTAGGTTCCTGCAAGATCCCCTGCACTAAGGGCCTGCTTTAGAGCATTTTATTAGTCTGTTTTGTTCTTCAATAGAAAGGCTACAAAAAATGAAGTATTGGTGAATAAATGGACAAAATCCCATTTCGAATATTGCCTGTTACTTTTTCTTGTGCACTGCCATATACAGTATCAAAGTAATAATTTGGAAAATATGATTATTTGCTTTCTTGCTGCGAGCTAGACGAGGAGATTGATGCCACTCTCATGCCTGTACACTAAATATACTTATCTCCATCAGCTGGTTAGCTTAGCATAGCACAAAGACTGGAAACGGGAAACAGCTAGCCTGGCTCTCTCTGAAGGTTAACAAAATCTGCCTACCAGCAGCTCCAAAGCTCACTAATAAACATGTTATATCTTGTTTGATTAATCTGTACAAAAACTGAAGTGTAACAAGTGCCAGACAACCAGTCGAGAATTAGGAAGTCACTGCATATAACCCCAGTAAAACCCCAACTTGCTCTTTGGTTAAAATTTCAATTAAGTGAAATAGATTTTTTTTATTTAGTATCTGCATGATCAACAATAAATATAAGCCCACAAACCCTTTACCCATACAAAGCTCCATATGCAGGTGCTTAGTGGCTGTGTAAATATGGAAATTTGTCTTGCTGTGAACAGCCGTTTCCATGTCAGACAAAAGATCTGTAAGACCCTGGGATAACTTCCTGTCATGTTCCTGGAACCATACACTGATGATGAACCGCCCTGTGACATGTTGCATTTTCATGCTGGGAGAGTCCATCCACAGCCCCTTTTTAGACATGCAGCCCTTTACGTTAATCTGACTCAGTAATCTAGTTCAGACCTAGTAACATTTCTGTATCACTTTCAACACGGCACAAGTCTGAAGTGAATGCCGTCAGATTGATGTAAAGACTGCAGCAGCAACATTTAACATGCAGAGAAAGAAATATGCGTCTTGTACCATCTTCTAATATTGCTGCAGTAAATGCATTACCTTTATCTCTTCTCTTGTACCAATAAAAGACAATAAAATCTGTTTAATAAATCATGAAACACCGTGAAAGAGCCAATTTAAGTTGTTGATTCTTCTGTTCAGATCGGTCTATAAAAACTATTTCCCCCTCAAGGTTTGACTGGGGCAAAAGAGGTTAAAAAAAACCTCACACAACAGCACTAATCTGAACAGCAGCCTCTCCTTATAGTTTTAAGTTGTATTCATAGCAGCTGCGTGAATGAATAAATGAATATAAAAAAACACTTTACATACAACATGTGGGCCAATAGGTCTTTTCATTGAATGCTACAAGCATGTTGAATTAGAATGTGATCCAGTGCTTTGGATGATGACTCATACATATCAAACGCATAATGATTTCATTATTGATATCATTCAGTGTGCCTTACACTTCCCATGGATATCATTATCTCATATCTCTGATGTCCACTTAGAAATCATAGAAAAAGGACACTCCTTATAACTGCAGAACTTGCCTGACAATCATCATATTTTTGAGTTTCCTTCAGCATCAAAGTAATCCAGTGATAACTGTCTGTATATCCATGGGTACACTGCAACCAGAAACTGCTAATAGTTAATTCAGCATACATTTTTCATGGTGCCAACTTGACAAAACGTTAACAAATATAGGCTAAAAACAGGGCCCAAAGGAGACTACCACTACCTACCTGTAGCTGACATTATAACAGCCCATTTGATGTGCCTAACAGCACTTCTAAAGCTCACTAATTAATATATCTCCTTTGTTTCATTCATTCAAAAACCGAAGTATAAAAATGACAACTTCCCTAAGTCTTGTTGTCACTGTGAGGTTGCCAGGTAACCAGCATAGACTTCAGGAAGTTTTTTTTCAGTATTAAACAAATAAGATATAAAAGTAATTTATGCAAAAAGTGCTGATTTTCCCTTAGTTTGTATTTTAGATGATCTGCCTGATGTATACCACACACTACATTTATGTGAGGTATGACTTGATAGTTTTTACCAAATAAACTGTGTAATGTGTGTAATGTTGCAGCAGAGAACACTTACATGGTGTTAGTACTGGTGCTTGGAGTTAGTGGTATTGTAACTGGAGTCGATGGTGTCACAGTGATGAATGGCTATTTAGATTAAACGTAACTCTCTTCCTCTCTCTTTAGTCTACTTCCAATCAGTGTGACTGCAGGTTATTATTGCACTCAACATTTTACAGTTTATTGTATATTTTTCTTTAACAAATTGAATACCTATTGTGGATTTTGAATATCATGACTCTGTTCTTGTAATATATTTAAAGCAGTTTTTAGTTCGCTGTAGATAATGTGGTTACAGTTCAACATGTAGACATGATGTTCATTTATTGTTAGCAGATTGGAATTTAATTGTTTGATATTTAATATTAGACATAGATTTATATTTTAATATACTTAATACTTTTATGTTGGCTGTTTTGATGCTTTTCATGTTTGATTCACTCTAACTGCTGTCATTCCAAGCTGACTAGGAGCAAGCTACAAACTTTTTAGAGTCACCATTCAAGCCTACAGGTGGTCAGTATTCCCTACTGAAAAGATGGATTTTCAGTGGACTATTCCTTTAATTAAGTACCTTTAGGTCGGGCTTCAAAAATACTTCATAAGTGAGTGAGGATAATTATTTCTAAAAGTATCATTTGTTTTTGCTTAATTAAGAACTAATTAACGTATTATTTAACTAACAAATTAACCAACTATATCATTTACATAATTAACAAGTATTATTCATACCACATAAAGGGGCACTTCACCTACTTTACACAAAGTTCAGTTTATTCAGCATGAGGAGTATGACAGTCGTAGTGTTCTGTTGCTCTGTGGTTTAATGAAAGACAATATTGAGATGCATTATGGGAAATGTACAATCCAGTGTTTTTAGAGCTTTACCCATACTAGGGGGTACAATACCAAATTGCTGGACTACCCCTTTAGCGAATACACACGTCAATAAATGTTAGCAAGTTTAGTTTATATTATGTAATGTTTATTACATTAATAAGTGTTGCTTAGGGTGCCCTAATTGTAGTATAGCCAACACATTTACAAGCCGTTTCATACTACATAACATACTCCAGTGTATAAATTGATGTTAATTAATGCACCCTTATTGTAAATTGTTACCAAGGTTTAATTGTATGTCAGCAGGAAGAAACCATGGCAACACCTGTAGAGCTGCTGGCAATATTGGAGGATTTGGCAGATGGAGACTTTAAAAGGTTCAAATGGTTCCTGCAGCAGGCTGAGGTCTTGGAAGGTTTCCCAGCAATCCCAAGGAGCCAATTAGAGAATGCAGACAGGATGGACACAGTGAATGAGATCACAGACACCTACAACAAAAATGCAGTGGAGGTGACCATTAAGGTTTTAAAGATGATCAAAAAGAACGACTTGGTGCAGCGTTTATCAAACATCAGCTCAACACCCAAAGGTAAGTTGGAGGGAAAATAAATAAACGCATAACAGAACAGAGTTACATGTGTAACTGCAGTGTTATTAATTAGACTGGGATATCACTGGTGACCATGGCAAAGATATATCATTTGCAACCATAAAATAACATCAAGTGTTCTAATGCTTCCTTACTACTCTGTGCTGTCAAACGTCCCTCTACCATGTAAGATAGCATCTGTACTTCCTACCTCTCACTGTGTGAGAACTAACCCCAAGGGTCCCCATACACAAAAAGGTAAAGCAGTATTAAACCTTTTAATCCTCTACAAATACATTATGGGACCCTTTCTTGCGAGTCTATATTGTACATCTGAAATTTGCAACCTCAAAAATACAGTAATGTCCCACTGACCGAAACGGCTCCTGAGGCAGTATTGACAAAATCAGTTAGTTACCCTTTTTTACATTTTCCCATTTAATTCTACAAAATTGGCAACAACCAATTTTCCCATATACTACAGTCTTGTGACTGCCGACTACCACCCTTACTGGAGCTAATTATGTGTCTGTTAATGTATATCTGCCAAGCAATGCTGCTTAAGCATTATAGGCATGAAAAGTCCCCAGGGCCCTGCTACAATATAGTCAGTTTAAACTCAAAACTACAGTAAATGGGTGAGGCAAAATCACTTTCTGGGCCAAGTAATCCAAATATATTGCATGCAATTCAGCAAAAAAATAACAGAGCACTGGTTGAAAATTAGCAAGCGAAGGGTGTTTGCAGTCTTAAGGATGAAAACCCATGGCTTCAAACAATTCAATTCAATTCAGTTTTATTTATATAGCGCCATATCATAACAAAGTTATCTCAGGGCACTTTTTCGAATAGAGCAGGTCTAGACCGACTCTTTATATTTACAGAGACCCAACAGTTCCCACCATGAGCAAGCACTAAGCGACAGTGGCAAGGAAAAACTCCCTTTTAACAGGTAGAAACCTCGAGCAGAACCAGGCTCAAGGTGGGCGGTCATCTGCCTCGACCGGTTGAGGTAACAATATAAGTTACAAGACTACCTGAAAAGCAAAGTGAAGTACCCGGGTTTATGTATAAATTTACATATGTAAATAAGCGAGACTGTCCTCCCCATATTTTCATTTGTATGTACGCTGACCTCTAGTGGCCTTAGTAATTATGACATGAGCAAAGGCGAAAGTCCGGTGAGGTACTATAAAGAGCGAAGTCCAGGGATGTAAGTCGGAGTGGATGGATTAAGTTACGTACATAAGTTAAGTTACGTTAGTAAGTCACATGACGCAAGTCAAACAACACAGGACTTTCACCCAGGAGACCGTTGTTCATGTCCCCTGTGAAACCAATGGTCAACCTTGACTTATTTTAACTTATGTAAGTAAATCAAGTTACATTAGTAAGTAACGTGAAGCAAGTCACGTCACGTAACTTAACTTACTAAACTTTGGTAAACCACCTATCCAGTGTGATGTTTACAGCTTGTTTCTGCTGCCCCCATGTGGCCAAAAGAAATCTGTTAATGCAGGTTTAAGGGATTTAATTGGTTGCATGGAAGTCTGTTTTCAGAAATTACAAATTAGTCCTACAACATTTTGTCGGGCTGCTACACCACCCAGTAGTAATAGGCTGAATAGGTAATGTGGAGATAGAAATGTGTTTGTGTCTGTCTATGTTTGCATTACTCCACTTATTCTAGTCTATTCTAGTTAATGTCATCTGTTTGTTCTTTCAGAGACTCTTGCTGATTGCCAGTGTAAACTCAAATCCAACCTGAGGAAGAAGTTTCAGCATTTGTTTGCGCAAGCCTCAAAATCTGGAAAGCAGATGTTGATGAATGAGGTCTACACTGACCTCTATGTCACAGAGGAAAAGTCTGGAGAGGTCGATGTGGAAGAGTGGATCACACAAATTGCAACAGCAAGCAGCAAAACAGTTAATTTGGATCATACTGTCAATATAGAAGACTTCTTCGAACGCTTACCTGGTCAAGACAGACCAGCTAGAACTTTAATGACAAAAGGAGTGGCTGGTATTGGGAAAACAGTTATGACACAGAAGCTTGCCCTAGATTGGGCTGAAGACAAAATCAACAACTCTATACAGTTTATATTTCCATTCACTTTCCGAGAGTTGAATTTGCTTAAGGAGAAAAAATACAGCTGGGTGGAACTTCTTTATCACTTCTTTGCTGAAACCAAAGAAGCAGGAATATGCGGTTTTGATAAACTCCAGATTATGTTTATCCTTGATGGTCTAGATGAGTGTCAACTTTCTTTGGACTTCCACAGCAACGAGATCCTGATTGATGTTACTGACTCAGCGTCAGTGGATGTGCTGCTAACAAACCTCATCATGGGGAAAGTCTTCCCTTCTGCCTGCCTCTGGATAACCACAACACCCGAGGCAGCCTGTCAAATCCCTCCAGGGTACATTGACATGGTGACAGAGGTGAGAGGGTTCACTGATCCAAAGAAGGAGGAGTACTTCAGGAAGAGATTCAGAAATAAAGAATTGGCCAGCAGAATCATAACGCACATTAAGGCATCACGAAGCCTCCACGCTCTGTGCCACATCCCAGTCTTCTGTTGGATCACTGCGGCAGTTCTGGAGGATGTGCTGAAAACCAATGACAGAGGAGAGCTGCCCAAGACTTTGACTGAGATGTATATCCATTTTCTATTAGATGAGTCCAAACTGGTAAATGTCAAATATCATAAAGGAACTGAGACAGGTCCTCTCTGGATCACAGAGTCCAGCAAGATGATTCTGTCTCTGGGAAAACTGGCTTTTGAGCAGCTGCAGAAAGGCAACATGATCTTCTACGAAGCAGATCTTATAGAGTGTGGTATTGATATTGAAGCTGCATCTGTGTACTCAAGAGTGTTCTCACAGATCTTTAAAGAGGACCATGGGCTGAACCAGGACAAACGTTTCTGCTTTGTCCATTTGAGCTTTCAGGAGTTTCTGGCTGCTGTTCATGTCATTGTGTCATTCATCAACTCTGGTGTCAACCTCTTGTCTGGAGAGCAATCAATCTCCCAACAGTCTGTGCTCATCACAGAGCAATCTGCAGTACAACATCTCTTCCAGAGTGCAGTCAACAAGGCTTTACAAAGTCCAAATGGACATCTGGGCTTGTTCCTCCGCTTCCTCATCGGCCTCTCACTGCAGACCAATCAAGCACTTCTTCAAGACCTGTTGAAACAATCAGGAAGTAGCTTACAGAGCAATCCGGATACAGTCCAGTGCATCAAAAAGAAGATCAGGGAGAATCCCTCTCCAGAGCAACGCATCAACCTATTCCACTGTCTTAATGAGCTTAATGATGATTCTGTAGTTGAGGAGATCCAACAGCACCTCAGTTCAAGATGTCTTTCCAGAAACAAACTGTCTCCTGCTCAGTGGTCAGCTCTGGTCTTCATCCTTCTCTCATCAGAGAGGGAGTTGGATGTGTTTGACCTGAAGAAATTCTCTGCTTCTGAAGAAGGTCTTCTGAGGTTGCTGCCTGTGGTTCAAGCCTCCAGTCGATCTCTGTGGGTGTAAAACTTACTGTACATATTAAATACTGTAAATGTTATATATATATTTTTTTGTTTTCATTCTTTCTCTGGCTATGACATCCTCAGGCTGAGTGGCTGTAAACTGTCTTGGAGAATCTGTACATCTCTGGCCTCAGCTTTCAGCTCCCTGTCTTCTAATCTGAGAGAGCTGGACCTGAGTTACAACAATTTGAGTTCAGGTATCCAGGAGCTCGCAGATGGCTTGAAGAATCCACAGTGCAGACTGGAAACTCTCAGGTCTGCTTGCCTTATTTAAGGATGTTTTTATATATACCTTATATGTGCTTTTTAAGGTGGCACACTATTACTCATATTGTTACACATTATAGACTTTTTAGCCACAAAAGTGGTGTGGCTCGAGGGATAGCAAGGTCAGTTGGTCAGTCCGCCACATTGGTCCAGATATTAATATCTGAAAGATCGTAAGAAGTATTGGATGGATTGCCATGAAATGTGGTACGAATCCTAATGAAGGCCGAATCCTAATGATTTTAATGAATCCCCTGATATTTCATCTAGCTCCAGAAGCAGGTCAGAGTTTTTAATTATCCAGTGAAAGCACAAAGTTTAGTACAGACAGTAATGTTTTCCAGATGATCTATCCTAATGACTTGGTGAGCCCTTACCTTTCCTCCGGTGCCACAAGCAGGTTTAATTTTTTTGGTTCAGATTGTAATATTCCAAAAACTATTGGATGGATTGCCATGGAATTTGGTACAGATGTTCATGTTCCCTACAGAATCAATTGTAACTGTTGGTGATCTCCTGATTTCATCTAGCGCCAACATTAGATCAAAATTTCAATCTGTCCAAAACTTTGGACATGTAGACATACATCTACACATATTCACATCAGGAGGCTATTCTGCACAACCACTGTCTGATCTGTTGGACACTGAGCAACTCCGCTGGAGCAGTTGAGGGTCATGTGTATTACTTAAAGGAAATTTCAGGTATATTTCAACCTGGCGTATTTACCATAAATGTGGCCATTGTGACTCTATGGGTTATGCTAACTTTGCACTAGCCAAATTCATTTGTTGTAGTTACACAGCTGGTGTCACTCTTACCCATAGACACATCTAGATTTTCCAAGTTGTTTTTGTTTTGTTTTGTTTTTAAGTTTGCGCAAGTCCTCATTTCCCTGAATCTCTACAACTGAGGTGCAACCTATAGAGTGCGACCTATAGAGTCACAATGACTACAATTTTGGGAAATATGACAGGTTGAAATATACTGGAATTTTCCTTAAGGGCACCTCAGTGATGGTAATGACGGAGGGTCAAGTGTAGCTCTTTCACTTTTTCGCACTGCCCACTTCTCACAATATGCTAATGTTCAACCAAGTATGATAATAAATGAACAGGAACTACTGACTATGAAGAAATCAATGTTCTTACAGACACCATTGAATCAAAACTAATTTTTAAAGTATTTGCCCTTCATCTATTCTTCTTCAGACTGAGTGACTGTAATCTGAGAAGCGGGAATTGTGAAGCTCTGTCTTCAGTTCTCAGTTGCCAGTCCTCCAGTCTGAGAGAGCTGGACCTCACTAACAACAACCTGCAGGACCCAGGAGTGGAGCTGCTATCTGTGGGATTGGAGAGTCCACACTGTAGACTTGAAACTCTCAGGTCAGTCAGCCTTATGACTAACCACACCCAATCTGTTTGAAGCCTGTCATTTAGAGTGAATCTTGTTTATGCTAATATAGACACCTAGATTCTGTGTCAATAAATAGAAACCCAGCATTTTTAAAGTTTATGTTTGTATTTATCACTTATTCTTTTTAGATTGATTGGCTGTATGCTGACGTGGAAAAGCTGTGATGCTGTGGCCTTTTTCCTTAACTCCCAGTCCTCCAGTCTGAAACAACTGGACCTGAGTATGAACAACCTTCAGGATTCAGGAGTGCTGGTGTTTAGTGCTGGACTGGAGAGTCCACACTGTAAACTGGAAACTCTCAGGTCAGCTGGTTTCTGTACTGATTCAGTCAGGGTGACATAACAGCTTCTGGCATTCAAGTTACTAAAGCTGGAATTATGCTTCTGCGGCGATATGCATAAACGTCTCTGCGAACCTACACAGAGAAGGGTGTCATGGGAAACTGTAGGTCACAGAGGTCACAGAGGTTCACTGAGGTTCACTTACTGTGCCAAATGAAAACGGAATTGCAACAATTTTAATAAGGCTTATAATAAATCAATAAAACAAATAAAACTTTTTATAATTTTATTTATCAATCTGTCAGCCTACCATACTCCATCTTACAATTCATTTGTTTCCTGCTTTAACATATGCTGTGTCTCAATTCGGATACTTCCGTTAGTACACTCCCATGCAGTACACTATGTACTTTCTTGTGTAGTGTGTTAAAATATCTGCCAAAATATCTGCCAGCTTGTTTACTCACTTCAATTCAATTTGATTAAAAAAGAATAAAAATGAATGTGCTTTTACTTTTAGCCGTAACAATCGCAACCGCACCTGCCATTTCCCCTTCTGCTACGTAGCCAAGATTGCGACCGTTGAGGGTGAGAAGTGTGCAGCGGGTACTCATAGTGCACTGCATTTTGCCATTTAGTTGTCAGCGTGAATGCACTTAAGCACTCAAAATAGCAAGTGTAAATATGGAAGCACGCAAATTGAGACACAGTGATACAGTTTCCACTTCCTGTAGCTTTAATTTAAAGATGGCTCTCATTAATTTAAAGATGCTTAAGCAGTGTGTGGCCTAAAAATGAATTAAGTCCACCAGTGTACACAGTTTTTTTATGTTTGGTTATAATTCATTTTTCTTCAGGTTATGTGCTTGTGACCTGTCAGAAAAAAGCTGTGAAGTTCTGGCCTCAGTTCTCACCTCTCAGACCTCCAGCTTGAGAGTGCTGGACTTGAGTAACAACAACCTGGAGGATTCAGGAGTAAAGCTCCTTTCTCCCGGACTGGAGAGTCCACACTGTAACATGGAAACTCTCAGGTCAGTAGAGTGAATTATTTGGTATATATATATTGGTTGTTTTTTTTAAGAATTTATAATGATATTTTTAAATGGTATTGGCCACACATGAGTTTGTGTTTGCAGAGTCTTCTTTGTCATCATTCTTGTCCAGGTTGAGTCACTGTAAGCTGTCAGAGAGAAGCTGTGAAGCTCTGGCCTCAGCTCTCAGCTCCCAGACCTCCAGTTTGAAAGAGCTGGACCTGAGCACCAACGACTTACAGGATTCAGGAGTGAAGCTTCTTTCTGCTGGGCTTGAGAGTTCTCTATGTAGACTGGAAGCTCTCAGGTTAGAACAGATTCCCATTTAAAGGCTCAAACAGGTGTAGAAATGATCGTTGTTACTGCTACCAAAGGAATTTAATCTCGGCATTCCCGAGGGACATTACAACAATAAATCACAGCACTGAGACAGCCCTCACCAAAACCTCTTGGCCTCTCTGGGAGTGTTTTAAATTGTTCCGCTCTTGCTTATAGGGGAGAAAGTTTTTTGTCACTGTGGGAGATCATGTATCAAGGAAATATGATTTACCTTTTGGTGTTGCTCAGGGAAGCTGCCTCGGTCCTCTGCTTTTTTTGTTGAACATGCTTCCTTTAGGTGATATTATCAGCGAGCATAAGCTTAATTTCCACAGCTATGCTGATGACACAGCTGTATGTTTCATTGGACCCAAGTGATGACCAAACCCTTTGTCATTTAACAACTGGTTTGGTGCCATTTAAAAACTGGTTTGGCTGCAGTAAACAAGTGGATGCAGACCACCTTTCTTAAATTAAATGATGAGAAAACATCATTTAAAAACAAGTTCTCGCCAAACTTGGCAGTTGGCCCCACAGGTTAAATCAGAAGTCACGAGCCTAGGCATTATCCTGGACTAAATCCTAGACTTAAATTTTAAATCCCACATAAAGAAGGTGACCAAAGCAGCTTTTTTCATTTAAGAAATATTGCAAAGGTACAGCCGTTCCTATCCCAACAAAATGCCGAAAAACTTTGTGTTTGTGTGTTTATTTCAAGTAGATTACACTACTGTAATGCTCTCTTCCAAAATAATCCATTGATAAACTACAATTAATTCAGAACTCTGCTGCCAGACTTTTAACTAGAACAAGAAAGTTATTTTACTTGTTTATAAGGCTCTTAATGGTCAGGCACCGGCCTACATTTCTAATTCTTTGTTTTATAATCCTTCACGGTCTCTTAGATCTTCTGCTGTCATTTAAAAAAAAAATACAAACTATTACACAAATAAAAAATCGGCATCTCAGCCTTTTTTAACTATGCATCAGACCTATGGAATTCCCTACCAAAGGCTATAAGAGATGCAAGCTCTGTGAACATTTGAACTGTCACTCTTCTTTTGTTTTATTCTCATCTTTTACATATTTTATTGTTCTTATGCCTTCCTTTGTTTTATTTCTATTTTCCACACATTCTTAGCATACCTGTTCTTGCTATTTGCTGCTTCTTTTGTTTTTTACTCATTTGATTGCTTGGTTTTATCGCACAGTATTTGCACTTCTTTTAATTTTCCTGTTTTTATTTATTCTCGTTTTTTCACTGTACGATAGGTGCAATGTAAGTTTTATTATTATTATAATAATAATAATGAACGTCATAGTCAAAATGAATTAATTGACTATGCATCACTGTTAACAGGCTGTCAGGCTGTCAGGTCACCGAGGAAGGCTGTACGTTACTGGCCTCAGCTCTGAGCTCCAACCCCTCCCATCTGCGAGAGCTGGACCTGAGCTACAATCATCCAGGAGACTTAGGGGTGACGCTGCTCTCTGCTGGACTGGAGGATCCAAACTGGAGACTGGATACTCTAAAGTATGACTCATAGAAGGCTGAGAGCTTACACTCATTCCTTGAAAGGAGAAGAGGAATATTTGATACTTATGTTTATTACAACTTGGGTCTTGAGCTTAAAATCATTTTAGATTGGGAAAAAAAAGAAGACCACTGGACAAACCTTTGTACCAACCAAGGTACAATGTTAACTGATAGAAATGTATGCAAAAACTACTGAAATAAGACCCACGTTGTAATGCTAAAGTTAAGCACAGATTCTAATGAAGGATATTTAATGTCCTTAATTCTAAGAGATATATTTTCTAATAGCTATTTCAAAGAGAATAGTATGGTGGCCCTGAAGTACAAAACACATTTGATAAAGCACAATAACATTACAAAAAAACCACAAAATTGAAAACATAAAACCAAAAACATAACATTTCAGAACAAGAACCATTGTCCCACCTTTTTTTCATTTTTTAAATGTTGTGTTTTCTATAATGTGTTTTCTGTTTGTTACCGTGTTTCGTCAAATTCTGTGTTTTGAACCTCAAAGCCACTAGTCATGCTTTTCTTACTACAGTATGTTTATTCTTTCAGAGTGGACCATGGTGGAGTGCAGAGGTTAAAATCTGGTCTGCTGAAGTGTAAGTATTTTTTTTTATTACTGAGAAAAAAAGCAGCCTCCATGTCATATAAACACTATACCCTAAACATTGGGGTATAGTGTCCGACTTAGGCAGTCCATGTTGGCCAGTGATCCATCTGACCTAAGCGTAATTGCTTTATAGTGACATGGCGCAGCTAAAGCAGACTGACCAGGTCCCATGGAAAAACCCTATTTGGGGTGGTGAGAGTCCTTTCGACGTGACTGCTTAGTGCCTGATCATTTGTTATGAGCCTGTACTGTACAGCATAGAAATACTGAACATAGAGTATATTGCTCACAAAATATTAAACAGTTAATTATATTAACTGCCAAGTTGTTAGTATATCAACAAATGCTGATTGTAACAAGTATGTTCTGCTTTGTTGTGTCTTGTTCTTTCGATCAGATGCCTGTGAACTCACACTGGACCCAAACACCGCACACAGAAGGCTTATACTGTCTGAGAACAACAGACAGGTGAAATGTGTGGAGGAGGAACAGCCTTATCGGTTTCATCCAGAGAGATTTGATTACTTCAAACAGCTGATGTGTAGAAATGGTTTGACTGGTCGCTGTTACTGGGAAGTGGAGACTATGTTTGATATAGCAGTGACTTACCAAGGAATCAGCAGGAGAGGACATGGTGCTGACTGCAAGTTTGGAGAGAATGATAAGTCCTGGTGTCTGTACTCCTATAATGTGGACCACTGTGTTCGGCACAATAACACAAACACACGACTATATAAAAGGTCCCTAAAAGGAGACACTAACAAAGCAGTGTATCTGGACTGGCCAGCTGGCACTCTGTCCTTCTACAGTCTCTCCTCTGACACCCTGACACACATGTACACCTTCTACTCTACATTCACCAAACCCCTCTACCCTGGCTTTGGGTTTGAGTGGTCTGGTTCTGTTGGAGGAAAAGAAGTCCAGGTCAGGGCCAGATTTCCAAGTCTGGACCTCTTCACCAACACTTAGTCTTCTGCTCAGTTGTTCTGTTGCTGAAGTCTCAAACAGGTTCAAAAAAAGGCACTGGAGATGA
The DNA here is from genome assembly GCA_005408345.1 of Macquaria australasica. Classification (NCBI taxonomy): domain Eukaryota; kingdom Metazoa; phylum Chordata; class Actinopteri; order Centrarchiformes; family Percichthyidae; genus Macquaria; species Macquaria australasica. The sequence goes on along the minus strand of SEMN01001351.1, from coordinate 23,054 downwards.
TCAGAATTCAATGCAATAGAGTTTTATTCTTTAAAAGAAATAAAACCCGAGCTAGCCCCAAAGCTGAACTAAAGACAGAGTGCTTGTGCAGGCTATTTTATAATACACATAACCCAGCCCATTCTAGGTGGAGACCAGTGATTGATTTACCTTTTTTCTAAATGATAACCTATCATCGTACTGTAAATAATGGTGACATAATCTCTAAACTGGGATGGCCTGGCCCCCTACCCAGGCCGGTTCTGACCCGTTTCTGTTGACTCCAATAAGTTTGGTGTTACAACTGATCACAAGAGCAGGATCCAAATGCACGACTCAGGACAAGAGTATCAAAATCAAAAGAGTCTTCACTGATGAAAGGTTTAACAAACAGAAAATCACTCTTGCAAGGAGAAAAATCCAAAAACTTGACCAGATAGTAACACGACAGGCACGGACTCAGAGATGCAGACCAAAGTTGAAGGTTCAAAAAAACAAGTTTATTGCCAAAAAAGGGGCAAAAAGACAAATAAATGCAGAGAACTCAGATCAGTCTTAGGAAACAAAAAAAAAAAAAAAATGACTTCACTAAGGAAGGTACGCAAAACACTATGGAAAAAATGTTTGAAAAGTAAAGAAAATTCTAGAGGAAGTCCAGAAACACGACTTGCTGGGAGAGTGCTGGCACGCTTGACAAGAGGACAAGATGAACTGGCAAACAGACATGGGAGAACAGAGACTAAATACACAGAGAGAGACGCTAACAAGACACAGGTGAGAGACATCAGGGTAATTACACCAGGGGAAGGCACACAGGGGTGGGGAGAGAGGTGCTCAGAAGGGACAGCCGGAGCATGACAGATAGTAAATCCAACTAAAAAAACCACTCAAACGAGGGAAAAAAGCACTCAAAGCTTGAAGAACAAAACAAAAACTAGACCGAAACAAGATTCTAGACGTGGTTGATCACTGGTTCTCTGGCATGAAGACAAGACGAACTGACACAGGACAAAGGGAGACAAGTGCTGTGTCCCAAATCGCGTACTTCCGTCAGTACCCTCACATGCAGTATACTGCGTACACTATGTACCGACTTGTGTAGTGCGTTAATTTTGACAGGGTAGTGTCGTCCTAAATCGAATACTGCTGTTGTGCGCTTACCGGAAATGATGATCGCAACCTTTGACTGCGTCGTCTTCTTTTTAATGGCGGATTGCAACCAGGCGGACATTTACCGCGATTGCCGCACGCCGAAATATCTGCCAGCACGTTTGCTCACTTAACTTAAATCCAATTCTATTAAAAATGAATTTAAAATGAACGTGCTTTTTTCTTTTAGCCATAACAATCCCAACCGCAGCCGCCATTGTCATACGTTGGTGGTCCTCCCCTTCCGCTACGTAGCCAAGATGGCGACCGTTGAGGGTGAGAAGTGTGCAGCGTTCCACACTCAACTTTCTGACCGTTTTGTGTACACCATCCAGGTACTTACAAGTACACCGCATTTTGCCATACTTACCAGTGTGAACGCACTTATGCACTCAAAATACTAAGTTTGAGTACGCAAGTACACGATTTGGGACACAGCTAAGGACTATAAATACACAAGGTAATGGGGAACAGGTGGAAACAATCAGGGCGGGGAAAGAATCAGACTGGCGGGAAACACACAGGGGCAGGAAGTCAAAACACCTGAAACGAGAGGGATACCCGAATATCAAAATAAAACAGGAAATGACGAGACAACATGAACACACGATAACTAACTAAATGAATTAACTTAATAAACATTGCGTGACATAACATTTGGGACCTTCCACCTTGAATGGTTTCCAGCCAACACACACCAGTGCACGGCCATAAATCTTTCTAATGAGCAAGAGGGCTGTGAAACATCACCACGACAGTGGTGGTGAGCGCAGAGAGTAGCGAACACCACCACTGTCGTTTTTTAATGAACACAGAAAGTAGCATAAACTTTGGGGCGAAATCTGCACAACAATCCCAGCTGATATCAGCTGGACACACCAACCATCCCCTCATACTACGCACACACTTACAACGCAGTAAATCTTCCAACTGGGTCTGCTGCACTTACATACACACTCACATTTAGAGTGCATACAGATGACATATATTGAGTACAGATGATATACATATATTGAGTACACTGATTATCATTTACTTTTTGTATAACATACCAACTTATAATAACGTTTTTTTACAACAGTTCCTCACTGTCTCTGTCAGATAAATGAGGGAACAACAACTGTCAGACATCTAGCGCAAAATTAGACAATCACGGGTGTAATCTCCTTTAAAATTAAGAAAATGTAAGCAGTAAAATACCCAATTCAAGGTGACCTTTAAGGGTGCTCAGTTTGCATCAGCAGTGACTTAATACAGCTCTGCTACAGTAAACAAATAGTAAAAGATGAGGATGTTATCGATTAGATAAAATTACACTGGATTACGTGTTTCCTGTGAATCATGCACGGGGAGGCAACTTTAATCCAGCATGGGAATGGCAGACTCTGCCACTAACAATGAAAACTACTATATAGAGAAGTAATTACTGAATGTAAATACATTAAATGGCTATTGCAGAAAAAAATGTTGACCATAAATATTTTCAGAACTGGGGTTTGATTTCATGAATATCTTAATGATTATAACTTTAAGTGTCATGACTCTACCAATAAAACTAAATGTGATTTCGGGTAGGGATAGTAGGGCTGTAGGTAATAATACAGCAATTAACACAGCATAACATGGGTTTATGTAAAACTACAGATAAAGCAAGATAACCAAATTTAACAATGTGTTATTTGCTAGATTTATACCTAGCAAAAGTTGTTTGTTGATGCTGTGTTCCTGCTGTTTGTTTTCATTTATTGTCTTGTACTGATTTAATGCTGTGCAGAGAAGCCACAGTGTGGACAATAAAGCTTCTAACTATACAAATGTATATAAATGCAGCATTGTGTACTTATATAATGGCTGACTTCATTGTGCCTCTCCTGATGTTGCAGTAAGACCTGCGAGTTTATCTGTGCAAGTCCACAGAGCAAGGCCACGACAGGCCATCTTACCAGACCACTGTCCCTATCCTTTCTACTTACCATCATCCGAGTCTTCCCTCTTCCCTGCATCATGTCTTTCCAGACAATTCCTGTTGTCAGAATGCACATATGCAAAAGCAAATGTGATCTTAATAACCTCTGGACTTTCTAGCAGTCCTCACTCACTTGTACCTCCTCCTCAGTTGTTCTTTGGAACACTGTCAACAAAACTTATTTCAACAACCCTTCTCTGAAACCTGTATACATCCACATTTACATACATTTCACGTCTACATTTTAAATAAGTGTTCAAATTTTCCCTCCTATTTAAAAAAAAAAAAAAAAAAATGCAAAGGGAACAAAAATGCACCACTGCATGGTGGCCCTCTTGAATACGGAGCAGGATCAGAAAGAACACATTAGCATACATCATAGGTGGGTGCATTGGAGGCTGTGAAAATCACATTGTTAACTTGCATCCCCTTAAACACAAATATGGGGCTCTCCTTGTCATGACGCACTGACAGGTTGGGAGTCTTTTCAGTGGAAACTTGTTGTCATATTTTCCGTGCGTAATAGTGCGCGATTTTATTTAGGCTATCATAACAAAGAAGACCTGGTCTGATTAGGAGAGATGGTATTCATCCCACTTTGGATGGAGCCGCTCTCATATCTAGAAATCTGGCTGAGTTTATTAGTGGCCCAAAGCCATGACAGCTCAGAGTTCAGACCATAGACTTAATACACTTAATAAGAACCTAATAAAAATTAAAACCACCACTGCAACAGTACAACAAAATAGGAGAATTAAATGTGGACTTTTAAACATCAGATCTCATGTAAAGCTGTACTAGTAAATCTAATATCAGATTATAATATTGATTTATTCTGTCTTACTGAAACCTGGCTGTGTCATGATGAATATGTTAGCCTAAATTAATCCACCCCCACTCACATTAATACTCACATTCCTCGAGGCTCAGGCCGAGGAAGTTGAGTCGCAAACATCTTTGACTCAAGCCTATTAATCAAACCTAAACCAAAACTAAATTATAACTCATTCAAAAGCCTTGATCTTAGCCTTTCACACCCAACCTGGAAAACAGTACAGCCAATTCTATTTGTTATAGTGTACCGAGCTCCTGGACCGTATTCTGAATATTTATTTTCTGAGTTCTTATCAGGTTTAATCCTTAAAACAGATTAAATAATTATTGTAGGTGATTTTAATATTCATGTGGATGTAGAAAATGATAGCCTTAGTGCTGCGTTTATCTCATTATTAGATTCGATTGGCCTCTGTCAGAGTGTACATAAACCCACTCACTGTTTTAACCACACCCTCGACCTTGTTCTTGTTTATGGCATTGAAATTGAACATCTAATAGTCTTTCCACAGAATCCTTTTTTATCAGACCATTTTTTATTAACTTTTGAATTCCTATTACTGGACTACACGCCATTAGGCAAACATTCCTACACTAGATGTCTATCTGAGAGTGCTGTAGCTAAATTTAAGAAGCGATTACATCAGCATTTAATTCAGTTCCATGTCTCAATGTAACAGATGACTCCTATGCTAACTTTAGTCCCTCCCAAATTGATCATCTTGTTGATAGTGCTGCAGGCTCACTACGAATAACACTCGACTCTATACATTACAGAGCAGCCTACTACTCATCATTAATAGAGGAAAATAAGAAGAACCCAAGGTTTCTGTTCAGCACTGTAGCCAGGCTCACAGAGTCACAGCTCTGTTGAGCCATGTATTCCTATAGACCTCAGTAGTAATGACTTCATGAGCTTCTTTAATGATAAAATTCTAACTATTAGAGTCAAAATTCAGCACCTCCTGCCATCAGTTGGTACTGACTTATCTTCAAACACAGGAATCTTAGAAACAACTGTAAAACCTGATGTACATTTAGACTGCTTTTCTCCCATCAACCTTAGTCAACTAACTTCAATGATTTCTTCATCTAAGCCATCCACGTGTCTCTTAGACACCGTCCCAACTAGGATGCTTAAAGAAGTTTTACCCTTAGTTAGCACTTCTTTACTAGATATGATCAATCTGTCCTTATTAAAAGGCTATGTGCCACAGTCCTTTAAAGTAGCTGTAATTAAACCTCTTCTTAAAATGATTATTATTATTATTAGGAGTATTACTATTATACTGCTATTAGTAATATTTTTATTAACATCTATACCATTACCACTACTATTACTTTACATCTGTATCTGTAATTCACTTTGCTTTATTGGCATGAATGTAACAACGACAATATTGCCAAAGCGTCAGGTAATAGTGATATTAAAACAACAATAATAATAATAATAATAATACAAATTTAAAAAAAGGTTTAATTCATAAAAATCAGGAAAATAGCAAAAAAACTTAAATACACATGTGAGACTGTGGAAGTGTGCATTGATGTAGGTGTGTGTGTGTGTGTTGATGATGTAGGTGTGTGTGTGTGTGTGTGTGTGTGTGTGTGTTGTTGGTGTAGCAAAGACAATATTGCCAAAGCATCAGGTAATATTGAGATTAAAAATAAACATAAAAAGGCAATTCATAAAATCAAGTAAATAGAAAACTTATATACACATATGTTTAGTGTGTGTGTGTGTGTGTGTGGGGGGGGGGGTGTTGATGTTGGTGTTGTGTGTGTGTGTGTGATAGCCTACGTCAAGATACTTATGTCATATTCAATGATGTTTTATTATGTGTCCCTGAGTTTATAACATTCAGTCACATATTGTGCAGCTCAGTCTGCTGCAGGTCCTTCTCCTAATACAATCTGTTGCTTTTCACTGTCACTGAGATCTGTGAAGTTTGGGATTAACACATTTTAAGAGGAAGTGCATCTCTGTCTTTGCCTCACCTGTCGTGCAGTGACCACAGACTCTGTCCTCTGTTGGTAGCCAGGACTTCTTGTGTCGTCCTCTCTCTGTGGCTAGACTGTGGTCACTGAGTCTAGATCTGGTCTGGAGCTGTCTCTGCTTTGGATCTCTGACAGTAAAGAGATACTCTGCCAATCTGTATTCATGGTTTAGGGTCAGATAGTAGCTCAGTTTATTTTGAGTTTTGGTTTGATCGGTCCAGTGTTCCAGATAGACATCTTTGGTTAATTTAATAATTTGGTTTACTCTGATCAGTGGTTGGATAGCAGTGCTGGTCTGAGGTTGAACAGTGTTGTTATTTGATCAGTAAGTCTCAGGACCATCTGACAGATGGGACTATTCGGGGTTCAGTTCTTGGGTTTCTCTCTCTCTCTTTAATTACAAGATTTATAGCATAGACTACTGCAGGTTATTCTTTAGCCAGACTATTTGTGTGTATATATTGTATTAACATAATGAAAGATGGCATAGTGGACACAGTTAAACAGTGCCCTCTGTGGTTCCTTCCTCCTGTTTGACTTCAGGTGAGTAGCAACACAACACTGAACTACAGTGTTAGCTGTGGTTCATTCATCTTTCCACAGAAGACAGGCTATGTTAAATTAGTGACCCAATGCCACAGACCGCACAGGACCAACAGCTGACAGCAGCCAAGTCACCACAGCCAGTGATGATAGCATCAAACAAACATATTAATGGTTAGTTCAATGAAGTAGAAAACTCCTTCATACATTAAGGACAACTACACAAATAGTCTGTGGCCATAGTATCAACGTAACATTAGTCATGCATGCCAGCAAATAACAGCTGATAGCTAGTGGCTTATGTTAGCCTCTTAGCTGCTGCACTGTCCACTGCTTTCTCGCTGTCAGATCGCGGTGGAGTTGTTAACGCTCCTTTCACTGGTGACTTTGTGTGTGAGGCCACATGGACAGAAATGTTAGGACGCTTTCATCAAAATGAAGCCATTGCTTTATAAATAACAGTACTCCCTCCGACCCTGCTTACTGCCATCTTCTGCCATCTGCAGGTTCCCTTTTGGATCATATCAAGCCTGTTACGAGGAATCCTGGCGTTTGGTTTGATAGTAATTTAAGTTTTGAGCAGCACACCACAAAGCTTGTACAATCATGTTTTTATCATCTTAGAAATATTTCAAAAATATGCCACGTCTTCACTTTTAAAGACACAGGGACCATTTTACATGCTTTTATCTCATCACGCCTGGATTACTGCAACAGCTTTTTTACCTGTCTGAATCAAAGATCTATCAATCGACTCCAGACTGTACAAAACTCGGCTGCCAGGCTTTTATTAAGAACCAAGAAACGTGACCACATCACTCCTGTTTTAGCTTTTTTACACTGGCTTTTTACTTTTACTGATTACTTCATGGCCTCTCTCCCTGCTATATCTCTGACCTTTTAGTACCGTACGCACCGGTACGTACTTTGAGATCCTCAGGCAGAGGTTATTTGTCTGTTCCAGAGGCCCAACTGAAAACTAAAGGGGACAGAGTGTTTGCATTCAGAGCCCCGAGGCTCTGGAACAATCTGCTCGAGGCAATCAGGTCGGCTGAGTCAGTGATCTCCTTTGAATCCCTTCTTAAAACATACTTTTATCGGAGAGCCTTCACTGATTTTATGCGAGTTTAAAATTTTCTTTGAACTGTCTTTTATTTTCCTGATTTTATGTGACTTCAGTTTTTCTTAGAACTGTCTTTTATTTTATTTTATTTCCTTTAAATGTCTTTATCTTATAGTGGCATCTGCTTTCTTGATTTTATGACTTGAATGTCCTTGTAAAGCACTTTGTAATGTGGATTTTGAAAAGTACTCGAAATAAAGATTATATTATTATTATTATTATTATTATGCTGTACTTTCTCCGTTTTCATTGCAGTGTGCTCTTTAGCAGCCAGCTCCCCCTGCTGTCCATAAGGTGCCTCTGCGCCCCAGCTGCTTCAAACCCTCCCTCCAGCCTTTTGGCCACGCCTCCTCATTTACATACAGCTTGAAAAGCCAAATGGAAAATGAAAAAGATAAAATTTAAAATGCCAAATGATAGTGCAAATGCAACAGAAATAATGATTTAGTTTTTTTCTATTTAAGCTTTTAATTTAGGTATTTCCATTTAAGCTTTTCCATTTCCCATTTTGAGTTTTATATTTGATGTTTCCCATTTTCAATTTAATCTTTACAATTTGAGCTTTCAGTTTGAGCATTTCTATTTAAGCTTTTGCATTTTAAATGTAACTTTTTTCATTATTTTACATTTTCAATTTGCTTTTTCAATTTTCTATTTGGACTTTTAATTTTAAGTATGGCCTGATTATTCCTAATAGTGTAGTAAAATAATAATCTTTTTAATTGTATCTCTTAATTTTCTATTTGGACTTTTAATTTGAATTATGACCAAGAATATCCTCCATAATTAACATGACCCTGGTAATGATCCACAAATAAATTAGGAGTTTTAAATTAAATTTGATTTGTTTAAGGAAAAACAACTACAAAATGTGACCCAAACAATCTCTATCACATGTTGCTCATGGCAGCCACACGTCTACCTGTATTGTATTGCATTAAAAATGCGGAGCTTCTAGTCTTTAGGAAGATGAGATAGATAGGTGTTTTGGATGGAGACACTAGGGGAGGACTGTCGGGAATAGGCAGGTGCTGAGGGAGTTATTAGCGAAGAGGTAAGGTTTGCACACCTGTTGATTTGCAGTAGACCAGAATCTGTAGAATATAGTGAATTATAACCTAATAAAGCGTTTGATGTGCATGAGCACAGTGTCTGTGGTTATTTTCAGTTGTGGTGACAAAATGTTAGAAAATACACATTGGTAATTTGAATTAAACTAAAGCTCCCTGCGCTCTCTGGGGAAAATATTAGGCCAAACCCTCTAAGAAATATGACATTAACAACTCCTTACGTGTCCGTAAAAACACATTACTCTAGAAACTCAAGATGAAGGGCGCCATATGTCGACAGCCTTCTTTTTAATTCGGCATCAATATAATCCGTAAAGTTTGCATTTCCGTACAAACTTTACATTTTAGATTTTGTCGCCTCAACTCGCTGCCGGCGTCCATTGGTTCGCTGGTTGGTTGATCAGATGAACGCCGAATTGAACACCAGCTCATAACGCTGTTAATCCACCGTCTATCGTGTGTGTGACGGAGTCTGAGGAGGTTTTTCGTCCGTTACCAAAGTAACTACCCGGTTTGCCGTTTGGTGCTGGAGAGAACGCACCGATAATATTAAACATGTTTCATTTTATCGGAAAGTCAAGACGAGAAAAAGACCTACTTAAGACAGCTCGGACTGAGTTTTATGACCACCTTACAGATGACTGATTGCGGAACATTGTCCTAGCTTTGACATCCAATAAACTATCTAATCTCTAATCTCACTGCACCTGTTCTTCGGCATCATCATGTCTCGCTTCTTGCTGGGAATGACAAAAGTGAACACACCTTGACGTTTCATTGTATAGGCCTGCACCAACAGATTGAGCAAACATTTTCACTATGACACCTGGTCATTCTGGGTGATACTGCACACCCTGACACACCTGTGTCTACTCGAACCCTGTGAGCCTGCAATCAGATACCTGCTGCCTTCAGATGTCTGTAAAGAGAATCACCAGAGGAAAGGAAAGCCTTCAGTATACCATCCTCTGTAGATGACACAACTGGTAAGAATCACTTTAATCTTTATTCTGCCTCATTGAAGGCATAATACAACTGTGTGATCTTTTCTGTGTGATCACATGTCAGCTGGTTAAATGTAGCCTAAACGAATAAAAAGTGGAAAACGAGCAAAACATGAATAGACTATAGGGGATTGTGTGATTTCAGAGAGGTAAATATGGGTTTGTGAATTCAACAAAGAAAGTGACCAGAACATTACGGCACACAGCGCTCTGATCGGAGCAAATAACCTCAAGTCTCTCTGACTAAATTAGGAGCCTCAGGATTCGAGTTATGTGGTATTATGTTATATGTATTAACGTTAACGAGATAAGTAGGTAGGCTAAAGTGTCATTCGATTATTTAATGTATTTAATCAACGGCGTTGATATAATAATTGCTGAACGACATTAGTGGTTTACATATTCTGTGGGCCCTTGCACTGGTTGTGGTCTACTACTATACTAGACTGTGTATTGACTGCTTGCTTTGTGTTGGATTTACGACTCGCAAAAACCGACTAGTGGAGCGCTATATAGGATAGACTACTGGAAAAATAATTACCCCTCATTTCATATACGTAATACCAAACAGGGCGAGTGTGTGTCTCTCTCTCTCCCTCTCTAGGCTATTATATATGTATTTATCTCTTTATCTGAATAGACATGCAGTGACTTAACATAATAAAACCACTTTACTAAATGTTAGGCTACTTGTAGCTTTATTATTTCTGACTCATAAATTAAAGTTGCATATTATTCTTTAGTTTTAGTTATGTACAAATGATGGAATGTTATACATAAATAGATGTGCAGGTTTGATAGTGGATTCATATTTTAACGCTGTTGAACCGCAACCATACCTGCAAGACTACAGTGGTCACATGACACACAGGACGCTTATTTAGAAAACAGCAGTCCAGGACTTTATCGTCCTGAAATCTTGTCAAACAGGCAGGACAGGCTGCTGTTATTCAGAAGAGTCAGAGAGAAGAAAAGGGAAGTTGGGAGAGAATGATAATTACATTCAAATCAGATACTTCTACAGCATCGATTGTTCTCCTCCACTGTCAACACTCAAAAAAGAGAAATTGGCTGGCTATTACATTTACTAGAGTGTAACATGTATTTCGTATGATGTAATTTGACATTTCCAAGATGAACGTGATTAAATCATGTAGGATTTGCATGAAATTCAACAATTTAACATTTATTAGATTAATTCATGTTGAGATAAACTGAGATGAAGGGATTTAGATTCTCTGTTGTCTGATTCACACACCCAGGAGCAGAAGGTGGTGGTAATGCACCAATAAACTGGATGCCAACTGCCGTGAAACAAAAAGAAGATAACACTTGCTGCGTTTCATTACTAGTTCATGTAGTAGTAAACAGTTTTCAGTCAGGTGATGAGTTGAGAATTTTGTTAAGTTTATACATGAATGATTTTGAGATTTGCAATCCTATACTTCTCGCAGGAAACATAAGCTTTGTGGTATCTACTGGACTTTGAGTAATTCATCATCACTCATCACTATCCTGAATTTACTTGGCAGTCTTGTGTAAAACTGATGATGCGAAGAAGTATGGTTATGACCGTGTCTTACATCCTCTTCTTCATGATATGAAAACTCTGGAGCAAGACGGTTTACATTCCATTGCTTGGCAGATGTCTTAAAGGCACAGGTTCAGGTTGTTGTGACAGATTACCTGGGAGCTCCAGTATAACTGGTTTTAATGAGGGCATTTCTGGTGGGTTTATCTGCTGACTTTGCACAGGACAGACATCCAAACAACACAGGTAGTCAAGGTAGACAAGTCAGGTGCATTCAGTCTCACAACAAAAGACTTCCATGACTCTCATTTGAAATCAGTTCAGGCGAATGGTGCAAGCTGTTCTGGGGTGAAAAGACATTGTGTAACCCTTAAAACTCTTGCCTACTTCAGTTTAGTATTGTTGATATCCAAGGAATATTTCAATCTTGGAACCCTCAACAAATCTTTCCTGCATTTCCCTTATAGGTGGGCAGACAAGACAAATAGGCCACATGTGATCCCACACACGTTTTCAACTTGGAAAACAATAGGTGGGAACGTCCATGAAAATTGGGCCCTGTTAAGACTACTCCCATTCATAATTGGGCATCTGGTGCCTGAGGGTCAAATGGCATGGCAAATACTGTTGAACTTAAAAGACATTGTAGAGCTTGTGGTTGCTCTGACACACACAGCCCATTGCCTATCTTATGGCAAAATTTCAGAGCACAGACAAAAGTACCAAGAACTCTTCCCTGATGTGCAACTGCTTCCCATTGGTCTTGTTATGTTTCCACCTTTGACACCAGCCAGGCTGTAGACTTTCTTGAAACTTAAGTTTCAGCTATTGTTCACTGCTAGACATTTTGAATATGTTTACACTCAAAAGTTATTCTTTGAATTAACTTAATTAAATCATGTAAAGTATTTCCATGTGATTAAATGGCTTTCTTTCAGCATTAAGCAATTCTCTTGGTCAAACTTAACTAAAGTGAAGGAAACTAAAGTGATAATGTAATCAGATGAAGTTCAGCTCAAGTTTTATTTTTTTAATTTTTTAATTTTTTGTTCTCTGGGAAACAGGCACTGTTAAATACCTAAAATAACAATGTCTTTAATGGGACAGTTATGGTCCAGTTTTTGGTTTTCCCACCCAAATATTATGTAACATTTATGTACTACATTTAGAAAAGATTTGATGAAATTCTGAGGACTCTTTGCTTTAACACCTCTTAGATCATGAGCCAAAAGTCAAACATAAAAGTGTGTGTTTCTCTCTACAGATGGCTATGTTTAACAGACCACCACTTCAGGTGGCTGCTGGTGTGTTTGTGATCATCCTGCTGACACTCTATTTTATGATATTCTATAACTGTCCTGGAGAGCTGTCCAAAGAGGTTCCCACCACACAAAAACTAAGGTAAAGCCCACTGTGTGTGTGTGTGTGTGTGTGTGTGTGTGTGAAACAACAAAACTTTATAGTTTCCTAGTTTGTAGAGAACAGCAACTGTGTTCTGCCTGAATTAATGTCTCTTAAAATGGATTAGCCTAAAAGCACTGGTTTAAATGACAATGTGCAGGATTCCATGAGAACCATCACAAATGTGAATGAAGCCATAATGTGGGTGGGTGCAGGCAGTCAGCATCATCGCTCCAGGATGAAAGTTCAAATATGAGTGGTTGTTTTTATTCGGATTCATTATACATCTAACTTGTCTTCCATTTAAACATGTCCATTTAAATACATTTGTAAACCAAATTAAGTTTACTTAGATTCTCTTACTCTACCTTTGCTCACTGTGTCTCCTTCTCTCTGTTTAGAATACTTGTGTAGTCAGATTAACATCATTGACAAAATCAAAATGGTCATCCCTAATCTAAATCTGATGTGTAAATAATAACTCTATATTACTACATGCCATAAACTACAGTATAACATAAATCAACTAAACATGGGCACAGACTGTAATTGGGCAAAATGGTATAGGTAAATGGTAAAAACACAAAACGCATCTGCTTATCAGTAGAATATAAACAGGTACAGTCTGAGTTACAGTTATTCTGTGCAAGCCCTCAAGCAGTGTTGGACATTGTAGTTATGCTTAAGTGACAATATGACAAAGAAATGTGTTCTTTCAAGACTTCCAAATTACCCCCACCCTTCCAGGTTGCCACCCCTCAGTCAACCCCCCTCACCTGGTCCATGCAACTGCCCTGACGGCTCAGTGCTCCTCAAAGATCGCCTCCCTAAGGAGCAGTATGAGGAGCTGGTGCAACGCAGAGCTAAGGAGCTCCAACAACACAAAGCCAGGTACTGGATGGATGGATGGATGGATGCATAGATGGATGGGGTGCCATTTAATCATCAAATTTTTCAGTAGTTCTTGATCAACAAGGTGATCCTGGGGTAATGCCATGATAATTAACAATAATAAACTAGTATTGTCTTGGTAAATTGTAATAACAATGAAAATATTGGTAATAGTGGTGTTTATTTTCTGTAATAGGATAATGATGAGGCAGAACATCTCAGTAATAATGTGATAATTACTGGGTATCAATAGCATAATCTGCTCCCTATAATTCCTTTTTGTATGTGTGTCTACTGTGAAGAGCAGCAATGTATAGCAATGTAAAACTTTTGCTATAGGAAGACCATAAAGTGCTACCCGGTTTCATCCACATTCCAAAGGGAGGCCATCTGAAAAAGAGAAATAGGAGGATTCAGTGGCTGTCTGAGGGGCAGGGACCAAAAAAACCAAAAACAAACAAAAGGGCACCAGCTGCATGAGGTGGGGCAACAGCGCACTGAAAGCCTGCATTTATGGTGAAACACTTCCAAACTGTGGTTAAAATTAAAATGGTTTTATTATGTGACTCAGATTCAAATTCAAAGATTTTAAGTGGAACCATTAAATGCTACACATTCTCTAGCATGTAGATTTGCCATTTTCTAGCCCCGGTTCATAGTTATACACAGACACTACCCTCTGTGTTTTAAATGAATGACTTTGGCCTTTGATGTTCAGTTTAAAGAAATGTAGTAATACAATTAAGAAGTAAGGTTTAGCATTTTCCAGTCTTCTGATTCATGACTATTACACACAAAGTGCCACTTATTCAGGAATGACTCTGACCTTCATTGTTTGAAGTAATATAAATTTTAGACATAATAGTCATTTTTGTATTTTGTAGGCTTAGTTTGTTGTTATTACATTAGGCTGGCAGTCAGTGAGGCACATTTCAAAGGGTGCAGGCAAAATACATTTATCAAATACATGTATTTGATAAATGTATTTATTTATTACTAATATTATTAGTAATTCCTTATTAATATTAGTAAAATCATTATTACTGCAAGATTAGAAGCTCTTTTGTTTGTTTAATCTAAATCTCCTGCAACACACTATGCAAATTCTTTTTTTTTTCTTTTTGAATCGCAGAGCACCTTTGCAGTCAGATGTATTATAACCCTAAACCTCCTCTTCACCACCAACACCCCCACCCTCCCCCATCTCCTCAACAGGACAACATCCGTATTATCCAGATTGCTGATTGCTCTGCCTAACTCTCCTCTGCAGTATCCTATCCAGGGTTTCATAGTGCGGCCTTTAACCTCCACTCTCATATCAGGTACGCTAATATTGCTCTAGTTTCAAGTTTCTCTGTTGCACAATAGCACGTTGGATTGATCATGAGTCATGGAAAAATACAATGAAAGCCAGCTTTAATTAGGCAAGCCTTGAATGTAACATGACTGGAATAAACGGTATAATTACCTCAAGTCATTTTAAAACACAATGCAATGTTCTAGAATGTTGTTTAGTAACAGGGTAAAGCGAGATGTGGATTATCAGCAGGGTTGAATCACTTCCTAGAATATTTGCATTACAGAATTTACTTTTCATGTCAGGCTATGGTGCCTATAAAAAGGCAACACAGCACATGAATATGTGTCCTTCCATAAAAGGATAATATGAAAGTATGAGCTCATTTTGATTTCAGGTTTAGCGCTGCATGCAGGACAAAGAAGCAGCTACAAGGTTGGTTTGATCCCATAGATGCAACAGATCAACTGGTCATTCTCGCCCAGATCAACCTGGTGAATGGTAACGACTGGCTGGTTGATACAAGATGGCTGCTGAATGTTTGAACATTTATAAAAATGCATTATATATTAGATATACTACATTTAAAACATGCCACATGTAGAACATTGTATGGTATTACATTATAATAGCACTTGCAGATGACACATTTGAAGATGAAGCATCCAGAAAACAATACTGTATGACAATGAAGGTAAAGATGTGTCATACTGTCAGATTGACAGAAGTTGCATTTATGTTTTCATAGAAATAATCACTTGGTTAGGTGCTAATATTGCTATGGCAGATACATTTCCATGGCATCATTTAACATCACTACATCAGCCATCTTGGTCTTAACCTTGGAGACAGGGGCAGAAACGGGGTTAAACTGCTGCAATAGATGCATATGGATTGGATTTTGAAAGCCAGTATTTATTTGCTTTTATTTTGAATTTGACAAGTTTAAAACTTTTCATTTATGCCTTTTAAAAGTCTAAGTATTATTTTCTCCATAATTGTATTCTTGTCATAATGTCAGAGAAACTTCCTTTTCCTGAATAGGCTCAATTTAAAGGTGATGGTAGAATGTGACTGCGAACAGGACTAAGCAATCACCATTGGCTTTCAAAATCTCTTAACCAATGGAACTTGACCTTAAGCTCTACACAGCAACACAGCTGCTCTTTCCTGCACAGACAGCAGGGTCTGTCCTTGCTTGCACTGATTCTTTGATTTTGTGGCTGGCTTGCTTCCATCTTGGGAAAGGAATAAACTGAACCAAAAAAAAAAAAAGATGAATGAAGAGATACATTACAAAAACAAACAAATGGATACTAATAGTGTGGTGCCCAAATTGAACTTTTTGCTTTACTTGCAAATGTTGCAAAAGAATAACAATCCAAGAGCTATCTTTACTATACATCTGATTAACTGTCCTCCAGTTTTCACCAAATTTCATGATATATTAAAATAAGCTAAAAAAAAATATTTGGTCTTTCATATATCATACAATGATTTTCCTGTAATTGGTTGCCAGTAGTGAGAGCAGTTAACTGCCATACAAACTGCTATGGTGCCACAGTGGACATGAATACTCATGCTATGGGCAGGTTGTGATCTCATATGCAAAGTCATGGGAATGATTGACTATCTACACAACCCAGCTATAAATGCCATTCCTAGAAAATTCCCAGTAATCTGTGTCAGGGCTCAGCGGTTTTCTATGCTCCAATGCTCTTTCAGCTTCTAGTCCAAACAACTGACCTGGCACTACCAGAAGCTTTCGCAGTGTTTGTCTGCAGTTGTTGGAGACAGTTTTGTTTGCAAAGGGAATAAGTCAGCTGTGCCAGCTGTGACAATGCTCCACGTTAAATTGCATAGCATAGTTTCTCTCACGGAAGTATGCACTAGTCCAGAACACAGGACTCCACCAGGAGGGAATGTATCTCCCATCTATGACACTGCCTCTCATGACATCACAATATATTATAAACGTTTCTTATTGTTTAAATAAATATAGAGGATTGTGTGTCCTTGGTGGAGGTATGTATAATCTTGGTGCTCTGTAGTGTATTCATGTGTGTCTACTCTAGGTGTCCTTGAATGTGTCCAAAGGCATCCTGACCACAGAGAGTCCAGCTGAAGGGGTGATGATCCGAGGTGAGATTCCAATATCAGAACTAACAAAATATAATTCAATTCAGTTTTATTTATATAGCGCCATATCATAACAAAGTTATCTCAGGGCACTTTTTCGAATAGAGCAGGTCTAGACCGACTCTTTATATTTACAGAGACCCAACAGTTCCCACCATGAGCAAGCACTATGCGACAGTGGCAAGGAAAAACTCCCTTTTAACAGGTAGAAACCTCGAGCAGAACCAGGCTCAAGGTGGCGGTCATCTGCCTCGACCGGTTGGGTTGAAGGGGAAGGGGGGAGCGGGAGAGAGAGAGCAGGAGGAAAGAGAACATACAGCAGCTCAATACAGCATAGATATGGTAATGGCATTGATGTTAACACCAACAGAAACAACACTAAGAGCAACATTATAATAGCAATACTAATAACAGCAACAACAGCAATAGCATCAGCGGGTGCAGAGCAGGAGCACGGGGGCAGCAGGCGGCAGCAACCACAGACCCAGACTCCACAGCTCCAGAGGCAGAAACACCTGCAGAAAGCAACAGAAGGGGAGAGAGAGAGAGAGGAGAGAAAGCACACAACTACGGGAAGAAGTTGAATTAATAACAAGCATTGATGGGATATGAGGGCGTACAGATGGAGAGGAAGAGGAGGAGAAAGGAGCTCAATGCATCATAGGAAGTCCCCCGGCAGTCTAGGCCTATAGCAGCATAACTAAGGGAGGGCTCAGGGGTCACCTGAGTCAGCCCTACTATAAGCTTTATCAAAGAGGATGTAGGCTGCAGCTGTAGAATGATTTGTTTAACTAAATAAGAAAAGAATAGTTGACGATATTTGTAAGTATATTTTGTGCTGCATTTATCATTTGTCAAATCATTTAGGTTAAAAGCGCGATAGTCTGACCTCCGACAGGGACTTTGCATGCATTTACTGCTGGCCATTTTGCATATCATGCTAGAGTGACTCAGATATTTGAATGTGTTTTTCTTACCTCTCAGACAGCTATTGATTTTGATTCTTCTTCTATCTTTTTCTAATTGTATTATTATAATATATATATATATATATATTTTTTTTTTTTTTTTTTTTTTTAATTTATTATTATTTTTTTTAAATTATTTAACTGTTATAATTTCTGTCTCACTTGTGCATTCGTCTATTCTTTTACGGTTTATATTTGCTGTCTCATTATCAGTTTGTCATCACTTGTTGACCTGTTAAGCACCTTGAATTGCACTACCTTGTATGAAAAGTGCTACACTAATAAAGTTTGATTGCTTTATTGATAATGATGAATGACCTTAAAATAAAATTACAGACAAGCTATGATAGTTTACAATTGCTTTTCATATCATATGAAAACTCCCCAGACCTGTCCCGTCTGAGCCGTCCCCCTGTTATCAGCTCCTGCCTCTCTCATTTGCCTTGCAATCATTTTATTCCCCTCACTTGAGCTTCCTCGTCCATCTCCCCATCTACACCTCACTCCCTTATCAGCCACTTCCTACATATACTGGTCCACTTCCTTTGTTCCAGTGTCAGTTCCTCCTAGTTGCCGTGTGGCTTGTTGCTATGTTGTTGTTGGTTGCCTGAGTGTATTCCGTATGTACTGCCTCATCTGCCTGCATTTGGGTCCTATCCCCATTGCCCTGCATTTCCTGACTCGTGACAAATACATACATAATTTGTAGTTAAGGAGCTAAAACACTGGTATTACCTTTTAAGACACATGTAAGGCATAGTCACTTGATAGAGCATGATTTAAACAAACTGAATTATGCATACATGAATACAGAATATATATCAACCAATCAGAATAATTTTTGCTAAAGTCATATAAAATGAATTATCTTTATGTGACAGGTGATGGTGAAACAGGGTTGATTATGGAGTCTAGCAGCCTGGAGAGCCTCAACGCCGTGCTGGCTAAAGTGTCCTATACCAGCACTGTCTACCATATACACACTGGAGACCTTGGTATGTGTTTAAGAAATTGAAACTGATTTAGATAACAGAATTTATGTGAAAAATCTAAATACAGTTGCAGAAAAGAAATGCACAAAATGACATGACAAGTCCTGATACAGTAAATGTA
The DNA here is from genome assembly GCA_005408345.1 of Macquaria australasica. Classification (NCBI taxonomy): domain Eukaryota; kingdom Metazoa; phylum Chordata; class Actinopteri; order Centrarchiformes; family Percichthyidae; genus Macquaria; species Macquaria australasica. Next base: position 4,048 of record SEMN01001351.1, on the reverse strand, counting down.
ATCCAAAAGAATTAGTGCAGTTGTCAGTGGTTTGTACAGGTGTGTGTGTGCACGCGCGCATAATAAATTACATTTTACATGCTTTAATGTCTGTCTGTGTGTGTTTCATGTTAAACTACACTCAAATTACAGTAGTTTCTCTGGAAAATGTTTGTGTATTCTTAGATTCACTGGCAGCTTAGTTTAAGTCCACGTGGTTTCCTAAATGTCTTAATTAACTCATGTATGACTAGTAAGACACAACTTACCTGTCCTTTTCTGTTCTTAGCATCCTTCCAGTTTGAGAACCATGAAGCCGTGTTTCCTATTACCATCAAACAGCCTCACCTGCCAGTCCTGTACGACATGGGAACAGGTAGGAGGAAACTCACGGTGGTCTGGGGGTTAAATGTCAAGTTCAGTTATTTATGGCAGGAAAGTGCTGCTTCTCTGCTCTGTGCTCTGTTCAAGCATCAAACGGTGATGTCACAGTAGGTGATTTTTACAGGAGATGGAGATAAAAGATGCTGTCTAGTGTATTTCAATATAGTCATATTTCAACCTAAATCTGCAGGAAGATGTAACTGTAATTGACTTGCTTTTGTGCAAACAGCTGTGAACTTGTTTTATATTTACAGGAAAATTTTACTATGAGCATTTTATTTTCCCACAGTCATCAAACAAAACTGCTCTGTATTCTATGTTATTACTAGTGTTAGCATAGTGTTATTCACCAGTACATTCATGCTAACAAATTTAGAGAACTTGAATAACATTTCTTCAAGCCTACAGTAGCTGCGATAGAATACAATGTGTTTTATACAATAAATTCAAATTTATTTGTATAGCACCATATCATGCAAAAGCAGTTCAGAGTGCTTTGCATAAACACAGAATAAAAGAGCAAAAATATGCAAATGAACAGAGACAACGATACATACACCGGAGAGGTCTGCTGGGGTTATAAATTGATAGCATGTCTGAGATGTACGGTGGAACCAGATCAGCAAGTGCTTTATAAACCAACAGAAGGATTTTGAATTGTATTCTGTTACGGGTAGCCAGTGAAAGTTTCAGAGGACTGGAGTTATGTGGTCTGATCTTTTTGTCCTGGTTAGTACTTGTGCGGCCAAGTTCTGGATAAGTTTTAATCTGTGGATTGTTTTGTTTGGAATACCCATGAACAGAGAATTGCAATAATCTAGCCGGCTCATAACAAATGCATGCATGAGTTTCTCTGAGTCAGTTTGGGATAAAAAGTTTCTGATTCTGGAGATGTTTCTGAGTTGGAAAAAGGCAACCTTGGTGATGCCGCTGATATGATCAGTTCCCCATCCATTGTTACTCCTAGGTTTTTAATATGGTCATATGTTTTAAAAGATCTGGACTCCAGGTACTTGCAGACCAGCTGTCTCTGGGCTTTAGCACCCACAACCAGAATCTCGGTTTTCTCCCTATTCAGCTGAAGAAAGTTTGCTGCCACCCAGTGGTTGATATCTTCCAGGCAGCTAAGCGGAGAGTTTATGGGTTGGACGTTGTCTGCGGAAAGTGAAACAAGAAGCTGCGTGTCGTCAGCATAGTTATGGTAGCTGATGTTGTGTTTGCTGATAATGTGGCCGAGGGGAAGCATGTATAGGTTAAGTAGAAGAGGACCCAGGATGGAGCCCTGTGGGACCCCACACACTAGTTTGTGACTGTTGGAATTAAAGTGCCCTAGTGAGATAATGAAATTTCGGTGCAGGTAGGATTCAAACCACTGGAGAACCATGCCAGACAGACCCATCCAGTTTTTAAGACTTTCCAGCATGATCCCATGATCCACTGTGTCAAATGCAGAACATAGGTCTAAATTTTCTGTGCTATGATGTGTGCAGAAACCAGACTGGAATTTATCATAAATATTATTGTCTGTAAGGTAGCATTTCAATTGCTGATACTAATACTACCTTCTCGATGATTTTACTGAGGAAGGTGAGGTTGGAGATTGGCCTATAGAGACCATTGGCATGTGGTGGTGGGAGTATGTTATAGTTGCCAGTGTGTGTTGTAGAAAAATGATGCGTATTCATCGCATTTGGAGGTTGAGAAGATATCAGAGGTGACAACAGGGGAGTGGCTAATGAGTCTATCACTGGTTGAGAAGAGGCGCTTTGGATCATTTTTATGGGAGTCAATAAGAGTTGATAAGAATTATTTTCTGGCCTGTTTCAAGCTGTTGTTGTAGTTGCTGAAGGAGTTTTTGAAAATGTCTTAGTTAATGTGCAGTTTTGTTTTTCTCCACCTCCTCTTGGCTTTTCGGCAGTCTCTTTTGAGCTGCTTTATGGTCTCAGCATTTCTCCACAGGGCTTTACGTTTGCTAGAGATTTATTTGGATCTTAGTGGTGCAGCATTATTGATACTGTCTAAAAGGAGGCAATTAAAGCAGTCAGAGGTCATCGCAACTGCCGCTCCCAGGTAAAGGTAACAGGGAGGACTTTGCACTGAGAAAGTGGGTTTGGAAAGACTGCACCGATGTATCACTGAAATACTATCTCTTGATATATCTGCTGGTGATAGCCAGGTCAGCAGCTAACAGTACACTGAAGACAACACAAAAATGGTCCAACAGTGCTACATCATTGACAGTGCTTACTCTGATGTTAGTACCCATGGAAATGACAAGGTCAAGTATGTGTCCGTGCTGGTGAGTTGGCTCCTTAACATGTTGGGTCAGGTCGAACGACTGCAATAAATCATTGAAACTGATTGTGGTGGATGCTGTGGGATTATCGATATGAATGTTGAAATCACCAGAGATGATTACTTTGGTGACATCAATACAGATATCTGATAGCAGATCGGCAAAGTCAGTGATGAATTCAGAGTTGTATTTAGGTGGTCTGTAGATTGTCAGAAGCAGGCACAGTGTCACATTGTAGATTTATAGCAAGGTATTCAAAACTCTGGTAATCGCTGAGTGAGACCTGAAGACAGTTTAAAGAATCAGAGAAAATGGCTGCTATTCCCCCACCTCGTTTGCCTTGCCTATCAGAGTGCATGAAGTTGTAATTGGGGGGTGATGCCTCATGCAAAGTGAAGAAATTATTTGTATCTAGCCATGTTTCAGTGATAAAAAAGAGCATCAAGGGCGTTATCCTCGATAAGTTTGCTGACCATAAATTATATATATATAATTGAGAGTGATGGGGATGAGGTTCTCAGGATAACCTCATATATAGAAGATATATATATGAATAAAGCATTTAGCTTTATGTGACAGGATATGAGAGAGAGAGAGAGAGAGAGAGAGAGAGAGAGAGAGAGAGAGAGAGAGAGAGAGAGAGAGAGAGAGAGAGAGAGAGAGATTTTTTTGATTTTTACAAAAACACTTTATTTACATTATTTTAATTTACAATCAGATCAATAAAGTGCAACATTGTGCAATAGTACAAATAAGTTAATTAATAAAAACATGTGCAAACTGCAGCTGATCTTCAATAATAAAACAGATGACGTCTTTGTAGCACCAGCGCTGTTTAAAAGTGTCTAAATCACCAATGTGTTTAAAAAACCTGTATTCGAGCCAGAGTCTGGCCCTGATGTTGCAGAGCCAGACTGACTTGGCATCCTGTCCTTCTCTGTTCTCCACCCTGTTCTTTCTGCTCACGTAGACGGCCATTTTTGCCTCTCCTGTGAGGAAGTTCAGGAGCTGCCACTTTTCTTTATCTGTTTTGTTGTAGCCCGCTCCCATGATAAAAACCCGCTTAGTAAAAACCACTCCAAAGAGACTAAAAACCACTGTTAAAAGAGTGAAGAGCTCCGTGAGTCTCTCGCACTCAGTAAAAACATGGTAAACAGTCTCGCGGCTTTCACAGAACGGACATCTGCTAGAAACAACAGGGTTAAGAACAGAGATAAAAGCATTGGAGGCAATGGCACCATGTAAAATCCTCCACTTGAGGTCGGCAGTCCGTTTTTGAGGGGAGGTTTGTATAAAATCCTCCACTGTGGGCTGGGTTCGGTTCCTCCAGACAGTCTTTGAGTCCACACAGTGGGGGGTCTGTTGCTCAGTCCATTCCTGTTGATAACT
>SEMN01001350.1:0-66461 GCA_005408345.1 Macquaria australasica | reverse complement strand
TGTATATGTATATGTATATATGTATATGTATATGTATATATATGTATATGTATATGTATATATATGTATATGTATATGTATATATATGTATATGTATATGTATATATATATGTATATGTATGTATATGTATATATATATGTATATGTATATATATGTATATATATATGTATATGTATATGTATGTATATATATGTGTGTGTGTGTGTGTGTTATTAATAAATATATGATAAATCCAGCGCAGGAGCTTTGCATGTCTTCAGTGTAGCTGAGAGCAGTTCAGTGATAGTTTGTTACTGAGTGGCAGTGAACGCCTCGCCATGCCTATTGATTATACTGATGTGCATCCATAATCACTAATATTCACCATCAGCTTATCAATATTGATACCATTAGACAAATAGAAAGAAACGAGGACCCTGTGACTTTTCTGCCCTCAGCTGAGACTCCCAGGCTGTGCACCAACCCAGCAACAGAAAATCAATCACAGTTTTAATAATTGATTAATCGTTCAAGTCATTAATCACTGAAACCCTCCACTCAGTCTCCACTGCATGCGATCTGAAAGAGACAAACAGACGTAACAGAACCTGCGAGGAGCCATCAGGTGAAAGGAGTGAATGATCGGAAACAATTAGTCATTTAATCAATCAGCTGATCGACAGCTGCTTGTAGATTGAATTGTTTAATCATTTCTCAGTTGTAGCTCGTTAACTGGGTGAACCTGCTTGTATTTGATCTCATGATAATAAACTGCAACAGACTGAGAAAAGGGAATAATTCAGACAGGTGACTCTGTCAGCTCGTGTGTTGGTTCTGTTTCACTGTGACTTGTGAACAGTCTGAATATTGGAAACCTTGTGTTTTTGCTCCAGCTGGTTCCTCCTGTGGGCATGTTGAACAACCCGATGAACGCCGTCACCACTAAGTTTGTCCGAACCTCCACCAACAAAGTCAAGTGTCCGGTGTTTGTGATCAGGGTGAGCTGAATCTGTGTTCATGTCTATCAACACAAAGTCAAAGGCTTTTCTGTTTTGCTGCTCTCTTGTCCACCATACTCCTGTTAGATATTTAAGGCTTTTATTGTGAAGGACTCTGAGACTTTTGTTTTTAAAAGTGCTTCAGAAATAAAACTAATTTTTCAGGATGATGTTGATATTTGAGTAAAACTTCCCAGTAGCAGTCTCTCACACTGATATTGATTAGTGATTTACACTTTATCGTGGATGCAGGTCTGAGATCTGAACTGGGTTTCTGTTTGTTCCTGTTTGTCTGCAGTGGACTCCTGAAGGTCGCCGTCTGGTCACTGGAGCCTCCAGTGGAGAGTTCACTCTGTGGAACGGACTCACCTTCAACTTCGAGACCATTTTACAGGTAAACACCCACCTGTACCATGACATCACTGCATCACAGCTTCACACTGTGAATGTTGGAGGTTATTAACATATTACAAACATATTAATATGCAATGATCCATTGATTGTAAAATAATTAGTACCAACATGCATCCTGCTGTCTGTAAGACGGTGTGTGTTTATTCTGCTGTGAAAGTGAAAACACGTTTAACATTAGAACCAATCAGCAGCTTCTCCTGCATCTGCTGTGGCTCTGATTGGACGCCACTTTGGACCAAAGAGTCTGTAAATGGAAAGAATAGAAAGCAGTCTTAACTCTGCTGCCTGTTGTCTGGGTCTCGGCACCTTTAATGAGCGGGAACTCGGCTTATTGATGAGGACTCGTGTGCTGCATGATTGATCTGATATCAGACTGAAGCTTCACTTTGTGTTAAACTTCAGATTCCAGAGCCGCCATGTACGCTGGCTGCACTTCCTGTTTCTCTCACTGAGAGAATCTTTACATGTTTTAAATCACACCTCGAACATGTCAATTCAGAATCACATGTCAGCACTGCATCAGCACACAGTCCTCATGTAAACATAGGTGGCTCAACACTGACTGTGGTGATCACAGTATTTATACTTGCTCTGGTACTTTCACTGTGTCGTCATATGTTAACATGCGAGTTGTACTGACGTCCTCCCTCCTGGTCCGCTCTGTCCTCTGCAGGCCCACGACAGTCCGGTTCGGGCCATGACCTGGTCTCATAACGACATGTGGATGCTGACGGCGGACCACGGCGGCTACGTGAAGTACTGGCAGTCCAACATGAACAACGTCAAGATGTTCCAGGCTCACAAGGAGGCCATTAGAGAAGCCAGGTTTATACCCAATCTACCATTTTCTGTAGTTAACCCCAGTCTGTGCTTACTGTCGGCGCTGCAGCACCACGCTGCCGCCACGCGGGGGCGCTGCCTCGCCTATCGCCACATGTTGTTGTTGCTGTGGTTGATTAATGACAGATGTAAGTGTGTGCTGTTGCAACACTGCAGTGATCTGTTGTTGATGTTCTTCCTGATGTGGCTGATGAGCTGTTTATCTCTGTGTACAGAACCAGTTGATTTTGTTGAATAAAGTCATCCATCATTTATTTTTAACTGGTTTGGGTAGGTCCAGTGGTTTGGGTGGAGAGGAGGATGGTAATAGATCAATAAAGGCCCAGCTTTCACTTTGACCAATAAAGTTTTAGCAGGGATCAATAAAGTTTTAAAATAAAGTGAATACACAGTCACACTGCTGATCTGAACCTCATCAAACAGGCAGCTGTAGATGTTTTAAATAAAGGTTTGAATTCCACATGTGCTCCTTAAACACAGCTGCAAACACCCGTCTGCTGCTGCTGCTGCTGCTAACGTGGGACTCACAAGACACAGATTACAAAGAGATCCTGACTTTTAGTGCAGGAACACTGGAGCCTACGTTTCCCATAATGCACCTGGATAGTCTTTCATCAGAGCCTCCCTGCTGCTGAACAGCCCCGCCTGTCAGACTCCACACCTCCAGTTTGTAACGCAGACTGTACGTTAGACATTTGTAGTGTCTGATCTTGGTGACATCACTGTGACATCATCAGGCCACAGATGACATCATACAACAGGCGGAGTAAAACTAGTCATGTTCGGTTTACTGGTCCTGGTTAGTAAACTTTATGTAAAATCAGTTGAATGGCCGTTTAACTGAACAGGAGCACCTGTACAGTGTGATGTCATCGTGTACAGCACAACTGAATCTGCAGTTTGTGGTGATGTCGTAATGCTCTGCATCACATTGTAAGGTGTTCTTGTTATTGTCTTGTTATTGACAAACTGCTGCTAGCAGGGCACTACACTACCCATGAGCCTTAGCGAGGTCCCTCCTGCAGGCTCCATGTCTGCCTCATGTGGTGCTGCTAGCTTAGCCAGGACACAGGTTGTTCATCTCAGGGAGACTCTTCCTGCCAAAGAAAGAAGGCATTATAATGGCAGTTTCTATGGAGGCCTGCTGCTGCCAATATTCAGTCTAATATTTTAAATCCGACTTCAGCGTCACGTTGTTCCTGACTTCAGATTGTTTCACGGCAGCATTCTCACAAACTCATTTCCTCTTCATTAGACGTGAACTACAGTCAGGACTTCTTTCAGCTTTCAAGTCCAGTTTGCAACTTTTTCAAGTCCACTTTACGTTCAGCTTATTTCTCCTTGTGGCAGTGGTGCAGTGAGAACTTTACATTTTCATCTTGGCAGTAGTTATGCATGTTTTTAAGGTAACTTTTAGTCATTTCAGGATTTCATAGTGAGAGCAGAGACACAGGAAATGTAGAAAAAGAAAGAGGAAGCGTGACAGCAGGAATCAAACCTGGGACGCTCTGCTTCCACAGGATGCGTCTTAACTGAGCGTGTATTAGACATCACGAGAGCTCAAACAAAATGAAGTTTGAATTTAAATAATTGATTTCATTTTAATATGGGAACTTCCATAAGAACCAGTAATCTGACATTTCTGTAAATCCTCTCGCTCTCTGTTTGCTCTGCGGTCCACCACTGTTAGCCTAGCTTAGCACAAAGACTGGAAGCAGGTGGAAACTGCTAGCTTCGCTCCATCAGAGGAGAAAAACGCCACCTTCTAACCTCTAAAACTCATTTTTCAGGATGATGTTGATATTTGAGTAAAACCTCCCAGTAGCAGTCTCTTTCAGATGTCTTTAACATCTTCTTGGCCACCAAACACTTTCTGTTTAGTTTCCAGGGGCCCGAGGGGCCTGAGGGTTCAGGGGCCCCTCAGCCATTCTCTTCATGAAGGGACTGTTAGTAACATTTCTTGTTGAAAGTTTGTCTTTAGTTCACATTTGAGTCGTTTAGTTTGAGGATCTGTTTCCATTCGATTTGTACTTTCTTCACTTCACACATTAAACCAGTTAAAGAACATAGAACCTGAACTACAGGTTTACTGGGATGGTTGTAGTGCTGCAGGCTAACAGTTACTTTCATTATCATCTGTTATTTTCTCTGAATAGGTTCATTGTTTAAAATAGTGAAAACACCCGTCAGAGTCCAGTGGGGCGAAATGCCTCGTTCTGTCTGACCAACAGTCCAAAACCCAAAGATTCAGAACGACAGAAGATCTGACAGCAGAGGATCCAGGATCAATTCTCAGTATTGGTGACTCATTTTCTGTCGTGGCCTAATGGAAGTGTTTCAGCTGCAGATGCTTCTATGATATGTTAACTGAGAGGAGTGTCTGTCTGAGAGTCCGGCTGTCAGCTGACCACTGGTTAAAGGCTCATTTCACCCAAATGATTCAACCTGAACCTGCTGGCTCTCGTGGTCTGTTTCCCATCTGGACCTCAGTGTTTCTGCAGGTGAAGTTGTCCTTACAGAAACTGGATTCTCCAGACTAACGGGGACACTGAACCCCGTTCAAAATGGACCCTGTTCTCTCCACTGTGTTGTGGTCTTGACCTGGACCGCTGTGATTCTAATGTGAAACCAAACGGTGATGGTGCGTCTCTGCAGCAGCTGGACCAGGTGGACCTGCGTGTCCACGTGAAGCTCAGGTCAGACTGGAGGCTTCAGGTGTGTTTATGTCAGTGCTGGCAGACACACAGACGTGATCTGTCTAGTTTAAAATGAGAACTGAACTAAAGTCTGCAGGTTGTTCCTGGATGGTGTTCTGCAGGTCAGTCCTCGCCCCAGACCCTGTCCCGTATTGGCCAGATTATTGAAGCGACAGCCTCAGTGTGTCCTCAGCATCAGAAACTGTTGTTCTTCAGGCCTTGTTCTTGATTTATTCTTTAAACTTATGTTTCCTGAGTGAAGTCAGAATGAATGGTTGTAGTTCTCGTACGACTGTGTTTTGGACTTGTTTGATTAAACAAGCAGCAGTTTAGTAGAGAGCTGTGTTAAAATGTTAGTTTTGTGATGGAAGTCTGGCGGTGTCCAGGCAGCAGAACGTAAACTGCTGCAGTCGGTTTGTTCCTCTTGTTGCTGGTTGTTCTGGTCTGGTCGTCTCTCAGGAGGATTATGGGTTCAGGCCGTCCCGTTGTGAAACAAGTTATCCACAGTTCATTAAGTTCAAGTGTTTAAACTGAAATCATAAAAAGAAACACAGATCGTGTTCTGACCTGCAGCTCAGGATGGAAACATGTTGGTCTCCCGTCAGAACAAACCCAGAGTCCCTTTTACAGAAAGTCCTGACGGGTCAAAGTCAGATCTGTAACTTTTCAACATGACACATACTGACTGAAGCAGACAGAGGAATCAGGCACACATCCTGTACGTCTCTTATCCACAAACAGAATAATCCCTTAATAACCCACTAAAACTGAACACGGAGCAGATCAGTCTCTAAAAACTGTTCTCCTCGCTCATCAAGGCTTCAACTCCAAACAGGTTGTAAAGTCCATTAGTGAGATATATTTGTATATTTATAAAACCTTTATTTTATCCAGTGTCTCTTTTGTAAGACAGACCTAAGAACAGCTGACAGAGAGAAAAACAAACAGGCCATCACAGGCGTCACTTGGCTGCTGCTGTAGTCGGTTACCGGTGTTACACTGATTACAACTTGCCCAACGTCATTTTGCTTATCAGCGGCCACGTTCATCAAATAAAAGTGTGCCATCAAGTTATCAGTCGGCGGAAGCTACAGTTATAAAGTGTCTGCTCTGTACAGCATCAGGGTGGCGGGAAACTCATCAAATCTGTGCATTCAGTGAGTGAGATGCACTGAGAGACAGCCGTCGGAGAAAAGTCGTGTCACCTGGCGTGCTGAGAGCTGTTGATGGACTCTAACGTGTTGGTTCCTCAGTTCAGAACCTGTTCTGACCCAGCAGCAACATGAAGCGCCACTACAAGACAAAACACACCCACATGATGATGTTCGGACCTTCGCTGGAGGACGTTTCCTCTAACTGGGCCTCTGAATTTGATCTTTTGTTGCAGAGCAGAGTCAGCACTCTAAAGATACTGAGCGTCATCGACAAATTTCTTTTCCTGTAAAATGTCCGGTGTAATTGGTAACACCGGTGTTGTCAGAGTTTATCAGACACATCAGGAAACCTCCAGTGAAGCACAGACATGATGACCCACTGCAACCATTCTCCTCAACACAAACTTCAGTTTTATCTTTAGTTTGTGAGTCGGACCGCTGCCCAGCCAAACTAGATAGGTCAGTTAGACGATGACAGCTGTTTCACTGTTGATGGATCAGAGTTTAAAATGATAAACCAGGACTCTGAGTCCTAGCAGCTCTCCATGAGTCCTTCAGTCTGGACAGGAAGTCCCTCCTGAGTCCTCAAGAACTCTAACCAGTGATTCACTAAATCAGGTTGCACCATTAAACCTTCAGAAACATCTCAGCTAGTAAAGACTTCAGGGTTCGGGGTTGTTTGGTTTTCAGACACTTGCTGACTGATAAGTTAATTGATTGTTCAGTTTTCTAAATTGTTGTTGATTAGCTTCCTGTTGAGTTAAAGAATCAGCAAAAATCGGATTCCTGCTGGTTTTCTTTGTCTTCTATCAACGTTTGAAAATAATCATCACATTAATTATTAAAGTTTAAATATCAGAGCTTCCAGTCGTAAATCCTGACGTGAACTCTGGTGTGACATGAGTGCTGCGTTAAGGTGGAGGTGGGGCTCTGTGGTCTTGCATGCTCTAACTTTTATCAGGTAGATGTTCACAAGAACATCTTTTAGAATTGATCAGTTTTCTGTTTGAAAGCTGTGAAGTTAAAATACTGATTAAAGCCTGTTGGAGACGGGAGGAGAGAGTCTGCTGGCTCCAGGGTTAGTACATGATGGTGTGTTGGGTCTTTACAGTCATCGTCCAGCAGGTGGAGACATTTACACCTGAATGAAGTGTAGACTGTTTTACTCTGAGGTCTCATGTATCCGGTATTTCACCAAATCATCATGTCACGACCCCTTACATTTATCCTGGGACCCCTTAGAGGGGCCCTGAGCCCCAGGTTGGAAACCACTGGTTTAAAGAGGGTCAGGACCCCCCAGATCTAATCCTGCAAAGAGAGCGTTGAATTGCCACACACTGAACACACCGCTGTGTTGTTGGTTTACTGGAGCATCGTTGATGTTGGTCACAGCGAAGCTTTTCCTGCTACGACGAGTCAAAACATCTGAGCTGCCATCGAAACCACAAAATCTAAACCTTCAACGTTTCTATTTAATATGTTTACTGTTGTAATATATTTACTGTTTTTATTTAATAGGGGCAGAGAAAGAAAGTAAATATCGTTCTATGTGACTGAGTAACAAACATAAGATGAACAGGTCAAAATAAAGAACAATGTATATTTAGTGTCCAGTTTATTAGGAACAGCTAACAGTCCTTTAATAAGGTATGTAATAGATATTGATGTAGACTGGGTGGACAAAATAATAGAAGCACATGTCTAACAATAGGGAGGATGTGTTACTTTTATGTGGATGGACCTGATAAAGTGTAAATGGAAAATCAATAATGTGTAAATATCACAAACATGATCTGAGTGAGACTCCTGTTTGGGATCTTTGGTCTCTAGAAGTTCTCACACAGTCTGGTCTTATTCAGTCTGAAGCTGTACTTTACTTTAAAGGAACAGTTGGGAAAAGCATTTTGGGAAATCCTCTTATTCTTTTGCTTTCTGAGAGTCAGATGTTCACTATGCTTTTTCAGCATTTTCTGGTTCAGATGATTGAATTCATTGAGACAACAATTGTTGGATGAAGCTGCAGGTTCTTCTGTCTAACTGAGACGAGGCAGGAAGTGGATCTACAGTTTGTGTTCAGGCCTTCAGGGTCATTTTAGAGGAAGGAGTTCATAAAAGTGTTGAAGGCTGTTTCCACTGCCTCACTCTTCATCAGAAAGTTTAGAGTTCAGTTGTTTTTATTTAGTTGATTTTTTCCAGTTTCCCAGAAAAAGAATGTCATTTTCAGGATTTATAAGATAAATAATGATGAAAAGAGAAAAGTGCTGAAGGAGACGGAGGAGAGTCTGAGGTTGTGTTGTTGAGTCACCACAGAGATATTCAGCAGATAATGTCTCATGTCTGTTCAGTACAGAGCTGGAGGAGGATTACAGCAGTGACTGTGCTCAGTTTATAGCATCTATTAGCTATAAAGTCAGATCACATGTATTCATAGAGCCCATTTAAAAAGTGAGACTGAGTCTAAAGGCAGTAGCAGCTCAGTACTGTGGTTCATCTGTGTGTAATAACCTATTCCAGGACGCTGAAGAGAAGTACTCGGCGGATGGATACACTGTTGTTTGTCAAGAAGTAGTCCCAGCAGGTAACTGCAGTCAGGCTGAGCTGAACGCCTGTTTCTAACTAAAGCTCTGGATCGTCAGTTCAGTAAAGTATCAGTAAAAGAAGCTGTGAAGCGAGTCTCTCCCTGACATTCAATATGAAGTCTTTGAACGATGCAGAACACCAAAGTTAACGGTTTGAAAGTAATAAATATTAGTTATCATATATTTGATTCTATCAGCTTCTGAAACCAGAGTGTGGAGATTCATTAGGTCAAGCTGTATTGAGCAGTATTTTGTTAGCTGATAACCAAGTTTGTAGATTGTTAGTTGATTTTAAAGCTTCTTGAATTGGTGATGAGGATTTTGCTGTAAATATATAAAAGTATCATCTGCATATAATTAAACACAACAATCAGATTAAAGGTTATAAAAACAGAAGTGGTCCTAAAGGAGAACCTTGAGGAACACCTTTTCACAGCGTTGTACAACAACACGTTGCTTTCTGCTGTGAAGATACAGATTAAACCACAACAATGCATGCTGGGAAAGGCCAGCAACACAGGACACATCAGATAAAATGTTATTATTATTAAGGTGTTGGGATAATTGATTATAAATACAATAGAACAAATCAATGGGTCTGTAATTATTGGGATCATGTTCTGGAGCTTTTGATCAAATCACATGATCTTCCTCCCCAGTTGTCTTGAAATTGTAGATGTTCAGGTATCCGTTGTTTTGACTCTTGTTGTTTTCTCCAGTTTCTCTCCAACAGATAATAAATTTGCCACCTGCTCAGATGACGGGACGGTTCGGATCTGGGACTTCCTGCGCTGCCACGAGGAGAGGATCCTCAGAGGTACTGAACTAGACACAAACCTGCTTCGCAGTCAGACAGGAGCGCAGATGGGACCGATAATACCTCACACAGTGGTTTAATACAGAAAACATGAAACTTGGATGACACCTTTTTAAAGAGGTTTAACACTAAACATTAATAAAAGGTTATGAGGAGAAATGCATGAAAAGAATAAAAATACTCAAATAATTCGACTTGTTTTTAAGATTAAAATCATAAATCCATAAAGGACGTAGACTGAAGCAGATAATGTTTGTATTAAGCATTGAAAGATCCTGTAGCTTCAAGTCTTTATTATGTTCCTGTTACAGCAAAACGTTCACATTAATTCAACATTTCAAAAGATGAACTGAGCTGGAGGTCGTTTCTACGGAGTCCCACAGAGGACAAATGTCACTGGTAGAAATCATAATGGAAAACATCCACTAATAACACAGTCAACTAAGTCATTTATATCGGTTTCCTCATCTTTAAAAAAAAAAAAAAATGACTTCATGGTATTCGTGTTTTATAAATGGATCATTTATTTAGTGCCGATAAATAATGAACCCTTCAAATAAAGTTCTATTTTCCAAATAATGTCACAGTATCAATGATTAAGAGCTGCAATTTAAATTAATGTAGATATTTAACGAGCTGCAGCTGTATTCAGTTCATGTGATGTCATAATAACTTATTAATAACTTTATAATGTCATAATTCATAATCAACTAATTCAAAGTGAAATACTGTACAGTTGTGTTGACGAGCGTGCGTGTGTGTGTGTGCGCGTGCAGGTCACGGTGCTGATGTGAAGTGTGTCGACTGGCATCCCACTAAAGGTCTGGTGGTCTCCGGCAGTAAAGACAGCCAACAGCCAATCAAATTCTGGGACCCAAAGACGGGACAGAGTCTGGCGACACTGTGAGTTCATCAGGAAACTAAACTGTGACACATGAACTCAAAGAGTCTTTCATCTGAATCCAGGAGCTCATTTTAACACTGAGTTCTCTATATTTATCAGTTTGTCTTTCTGAGGCTTTGAGCTTACAGATAGAAGAAGTAAAGAACCAGTGTGTCTGAGGTACAGGTAGATATAAGAGGTAAACAGGTGTATAGACACGACTATACATGCTACTGCCAGTGAAGTGTAGGTTTGATGTGGTCACACAGCGAAGTCTCTGTGTTGAATCTGTCCTTCATCGCTCTTCAGCCACGCCCATAAGAACACAGTGATGGAGGTGAAGTGGAACCTGAATGGTAATTGGCTGCTGACGGCGTCACGTGACCACCTGTGTAAACTGTTTGACATCAGAAACCTGAAGGAGGAGCTGCAGGTGTTCAGAGGACACAAGAAGGAGGCGACAGGTGAGTCTGTGTGTGTGTGTGTGTGTGTGTGTGTATATATATATATATATATATATACACAATGTCCTGTAAAATGATTTCTGTTAAATAAACGTTAAATGATTTAAAAAATATGATGGTTTCAGATGTGCTGTGGATGTAAACTGAGCTTCTTGTCTGTTTTATATCTGACTGTTTATTTCTGGCCTGTTTGACCTCTGGCTGTTTTGCTGTCCTCAGCGGTGGCCTGGCATCCCGTCCATGAGGGTCTGTTTGCCAGCGGAGGCTCTGACGGCTCTCTGCTGTTCTGGCACACTGGGTGGGTACTGATGATAAACCTGAACATGACTGACCCACAGTCAGCTGCTATGAATAACTAACAGGGTCAAACACATGATGAAGATGTTACCAGACTGTTATTTTGTCCACCCCTCATGGTTCTGAACGTGTTGGTTTGTTAGTGGTTTGACTGGCTCAGATGTTTACTGGTGGTGGTGGTGTTTGTGTGTCAGGGTGGAGAAGGAGGTTGGAGGGATGGAGATGGCTCATGAGGGGATGATCTGGAGTCTGGCCTGGCACCCGCTGGGTCACATCCTCTGCTCCGGCTCCAACGACCACACCAGGTCCATACACAACATATATACAACATATACACAATATATATACACAACATATATACAACATATACACAATATATATACACAATATATATACACAACATATATACAACATATACACAATATATACACAATATATATACACAACATATACACAACATATACACAATATATATACACAACATATATACAACATATACACTATATATACACAACATATACACAATATATACACACATCACCGTACAGTATACTGTGTGTGTGTATATATATATATATATATATATATATATATACACATATGTATATATATATATGTGTATATGTATGTGTATATGTATGTATATATATATATGTATATATGTATGTATGTATAGAGCATAATAGCCAGTATAAGGACATATACATATATAAGCATGTTATACATATACATTATACACACATTATGAGTAGCAGGATAGAGATATATATGTGTATATGCATATATATGTGTATATGCATATATATATGTATATATATATATGTATATATATATATATATATTATAACACTGTGAACACTGACAGCTATTGAACGCCTCCTGAACCTCAGGTTCTCTGGTTGGATGTAAAATGTCTCAGACGGAGCCAGACCGGCTTCGGTTCTGAACTCTTCTCTGCGCTTGTTTTTATTCTACAGTAAATTCTGGACGAGGAATCGACCAGGTGATAAGATGAGAGACCGTTACAACCTGAACCTGCTGCCTGGGATGTCAGAGGACGGCATGGAGTACGGTGAGCGCAGGAGGACAAATGACGTGTGTGTGTGATTTTATTTGATCAGAGCTGTTGATCATTCTGTGTTTGTGTGTGTGTATTTCAGATGACATGGACCTGAACAGCGTGGCCTCCATCCCCGGTATGGGGATCCCAGAGCAGCTGAAGGCAGCCATGGAGCAGGAGCAGAGCAGTAAGTCTCAGCCTGGAACATCCTGGAACTCAGTCAGGGACAGGCTGCAGGTCTCCAGGCTTCAGGGCAAAAAGCTGAAAAGATTTTTAAAACTTTTTTTACTTTAGCCACAAAATCACAAATGTTTTTTTCAAACAAAAAGTCATTAAGTTGTTTTAATTTGATCATCAACATTTCACCTGAGTTTATTTTTACTTTCTTCAGCAGCAAAATCTGCAGAGAAATTATAAAAATGTTTTGATTCAGTACTTTCACACTGTAGTTGCCCACAGGGATCATTATTCACTCTGTAGATGAATGATATTTACTCAAACTCAATACTTCCTGTTTTAGGTCTTTAAAAGGTTCTCCTCAGTGTCAGGTCTAACTCAGGTGTAACTGTTGTCTCCAGGTAAGGAGGCGGCTCCTGAGGTGGAGATGTCCATCCCGGGTCTAGACTGGGGCATGGACGAGGTCATGGGTAAAGACACCAAGAAGGTTCCGCAGAAGAAAGTACCGTACGCCAAACCGATCCCAGCACAGTTCCAACAGGTAAACACCTGAGCACTGATGAACACCTGGACGTTTATCAACCCATGAGACTGTTTGGTTGAAATGTCTCCATCACAACATGAAGTTTTACTCCTGTACGTTAAATGAGTTCTGCTGTATAAACAGTATAACCCGTCACCTCTCTACAGGCCTGGGCGGAGAATAAAGTGCCCATGATGCCGCCTGGTGGAGATTTGTCCAAAGACCGGAAGGTGGAGCAGAAAGTGGACACGAAGAAGAAGACTCAGGCAGAGATCGAGCAGGAGATGGCAGCTTTGCAGTACACCAACCCCATGCTGCTGGAGGTGGGCATCTTTACTTTGGCAGTTAGCCGTCGCTAGTTAGCATCTCTGCACACACAGGGCTCGTTATCTTCATTAGAGGAGAAACAGCGAACCGCTGTTCTGACTTTTGGACTCACTTCTGCTGCACTCAGTGTTCAGGTCCAGGTTCAGGACTCCACTCCACTGTGTGGTCTGAGGTTTCTTACTGACAGTGAATGTTATTAGGCCATTAAACAGCATTAAACAGGATCATCATGATTTAGAATCGTGTTCTGGTTGTGATTAGGACTCATTATTGGTTTTAAAAACACAAAGATTTCATTGTTTCCTTTTAATGTGAAAATGAGAATTTAAAGGTCTTCCATAGAGACCTCTGGTTTGACCTGGTCGCCCCCCAACAACCGCCCAGTACCACTGAGTCTGATCTCAGTTTTAACTCGTGTCTTTGGTTCTTGCAGCAAATGAAGATGGACCGGATGAACCAGATGAACACAGACGGGAATATGGGCCCCCCACAGGGACAGGGCCCTATGCCCCCCTTCCCTGCCTCTGGAGGCCCCGGAGGTCCTGGGGGCCCAATGCCTCCTGGCCAGCAGGGCTTTCCCCCAAACATGCCTCCTCAGCAGATGTCCAACAACATGGGGCCTCCCATGGGCCCCGGAGGTATGCAGCCTCCTTTCATGGCCCCTGGACAGATGGGGCCACCCTCTGGACCCCAGCCTCACCAGGGGCCCCCTCAGGGCATGATGGGTCCACCAGACATGCAAGGACCCCAAGGTATGCAGAGACACCCCGGCCCTCCCAGAAACATGGGCCCCCAAGGGCCTCACAGTATGGGACCCAGAGGGATGCAGGGGCCCCCTGGTGGGATGATGGGCCCCCCTCCTCGAGGAATGGGTCCAAGGGATCCTCAGGGGCCTCCACCTCAGGGGGGCATGATGCCACCTCAGGGGAACATGATGGGCCCTCAGGGTCCTATGCAGGGTGGGATGATGGGGCCCCCACCCAGGACACACGGCAACATGCCAAACAACTATGGGATGAGCAACATGCAGGGGCCCCCGGGAGGGATGCACGGGCCTCCAGGAAATATACAGGGGCCCCAAGGTAACATGCAAGGACCACATGGAAACATGCAGGGGCCCCCTGGTAACATGCAAGGACCACATGGAAACATGCAGGGGCCCCCAGGAAACTTGCAAGGACCCCATGGAAACATGCAGGGGGCCCCAGGAAACATACAAGGACCCCATGGAAACATGCAGGGACCCCCATATATGCAGCACCAGGTGAGTTCATGTGTTTAAGTTGAGTTTCTTGTCGTCAGGATGTCTGACTGGTTCAGGACCAGTTTCAGCAGGACTGGTTTTAAAGGTGCTGTAAGAATCTGATGTGGTCTTTCCAGGGTCAGAACTCGGGGCCTATGATGCATGGGATGGGGCAGCAGGGGCCCAACGGCAAAGGTGAGTCTTTTTTTCTAAGTTTTATTTCTGTCTCCAATGGGGTCTGTTTTTCATGTTAGCATGCTGACGTTAGCATTTAGCTCAAAGCACAGCCTCACAGAGCTGCTAGCATGGCAGCAGATAATTATACGACGACGCAGCAACAGGGGACCGAGCCTCACTCACTGCGCCACGATGGTGAAAGTGCTGTTGGTAAATCAATCTGAGATATATACACAACACGTCACTATGAGCATCCAATAAACTACAGCCTGTCATTGATCCGGCAGCAACGTCTCTTTAAAATGTAAACAGTCCGTCAGGCTGCGCAGTGAGTTGGAGTGAAACAACACAATTTAGATCAAATGTAGTTTACAGTTGACTCTTCTCTTCTAAGGAGACCCTCGGGGGCTGCCGCCCAACCACCACATGGGCCCTCCTGACCGGCAGGGACCCGGAGGACCAGACCAGGGCTCAGGTCCTTACTGGGGGGACAACCAGCAGGGTCGACGTGGACCGCAGGACTTTGATGGAGGCCAGGACTTCCACGGCAGGGGAGAGGAGGGCTGGAGACCAGGACCCGGACCAGGATACCAGGGAGGAGGAGGGGGAGGCCACAGGGGGGGAGGACACCGAGGAGGAGGAGGGAACGGGGGGAACTGGGGCCCCGACGAGAGGTTCACCGGAGGAGAGTTCAGAGGACGAAGAGACGACAGGTGAGATACTTTTCTTCTGAGGAGGAACAGGAGCTAAAACCTGAACCTGCAGAGCCTCAGAGATTTGAACAGATCTGAACTGGACTGAACTGGGTGTTTCAGGTTCAGAGGAGGAGGCCCAGGCCGGCCCGGAGGTCGAGGTTACCCTGACGAGTACGGCGGCCAGGAGGAGGGCTTTGACGGTCCGGAGGAGATGGGTCGAGGCTGGGACAACGGAGGCAGGGGGAGGCCACCACGAGGAGGAGGGCCTCCCAGAGGAGGAGGTGAGAGGAACCAGAACTGTCTTCACAGTCTAGACCAGGAGTTCATTTCAGTGTGAAGAGGTGAAGTTCTCCTCTGACGAAAAGAAAAGCAAAGACTAAAGAAAAGTCTGAAAAAATACAAGTCATTTAGCGCAGCACTGATCTGGTTTCCATCTTCTGTCAGGTTATTGGTTATTTGAGATTTTGCAGCAGGAAGACTTTTTGAACATTTTATATCAGATCAGATTCACTTTCCCCTCCTGGAAAACCCAGTTCCTGGACTTTTCCAGGTTTTCCAGGAGTATGGGAACCAACAGAGGACTGAGAGTCACTTTAACAGCTGGAAGTTTTCTGTTGTTCGGTGGATCAATGAGCACACATTCAGACTACAACTCCCATCAGCCCCGTGACCTCCTCTGCTGTTAATGCTTTATGTAAAGCACTATCCTGCTCCACAAATAAACTTATAAACTTGTCTTCTTCGTATTTTGAATTTCTGAAAAAGTAAATCTCGTGAGCCTTTGAACCGAATATTTTAATGTTTTACAATAAAAAGATGTGATAAAGTATTTCAGATGTCAGAAGGAGACAAATTTTGGTTGAACTGAACTCCGACATGAAAACTGAACCAACATTTCTCCGTCTGAGTACGGGATTATTTCTCTGCAGACTCTTATTGTGGCGGTTGCCTCCCTGTCTTCCTGCCTGTAGGTCACGATGGTTATCGGGACGGTCAGCAGATGCATGATGGGTCGTCTCCGGCCGGCCGCGAGCGCTCCTCCTCCCTGCAGGGGATGGACATGGCGTCTCTGCCCCCACGGAAGCGTCCGTGGCAGGACGGACCGGGAACCGGAGACCCCCGAGAGCGAGAGTCACCTGGAGCTGATGGAGGTGAAAACTACACCCAAGTGGTTATCAGCTGATTTCTAACGTTTCCACAGATTTACTGTAAAACAGCTGATGGTCCTCCTGCAGCGCCCCCCTCAGGCCAGACTGCTGCAGTTCAGACTGACAGACATTTGTTCTGCTTGTCTGTAATGACCTCTGCAGCCTGAAGGGGGCGCTAACAGGACTATACTTTATGCTGCATATCATTTAATATAATAATAATAAATGAAATAATCCTATAGTTCAAACATTTATTAACCATAATGTTAATATCATCATTATAGTTAATATAACCGACAACTTGTGTTATTTGTGTAAAATATATATATTATAAAATAATATATATCATAATGAATACGATTAAATACAATGATATTTAAAATATATTTTGTTATATTTTACTTGGTAATATTTTGCAGTTGTAATAATTGTCATTTACAAAACACACACTTTAATGTTTGTCTATATGTTGGTGGAAACATGAATATATTTTTTCATTTAATGAAACTTTGATGATATGTAATACATAAATGTACACTAGGGTCTGCTTTAAAGCAGTTTCTATGATTTACAGTGTGTGCTCTACGTTGTGACTTCAGTGAGTGGAGGTGAACTTAACCCAGCTCAGTCCTGTTCCAGATCCACCGTCTGGTGGTCCTGAGGACAGGAAGACTTAAGTTTCTGCTCTAACCCCTCACGTGCGTCTCTGCTGTGTCCCTGCAGGCCGCCCCCCCCAGAGGGAGGACGGGGGTTACGGGCCATCTGGTCGAGGTGGACGAGGCGGCTGGGGTCCTGGAGGAGGACCTGGACCAGGACCGGCCCCCAGGAGAGGAGGACCAGCACCCAGAGGACCACCGAGGGGGAGCGGCCGGGGCCGGTAGTCCTGAAGAAAAAATCTCCCATAATCCTCCTCTCCTCTGGTCGTCTCGTCCATGCCGATCCCTCTACAGGCCTGAGACGAAGTCCAGATCCTGGAAATCCTTCAGACAAACTTTTGGTCATGTGACACATTCAGACCTCTGCTGCTGTGAAGGACGGCGGCTTCTGATTGGTCCACACTGAGCACCTGAGCTGACAGGTGGACGGACAGGAAACCAGTCCCGTGTCAGACTGCAGCCGGATTCTTTTAATGTAAAATACTGTCAGCGTCTCCTCCTCCTGTCTGTCCACACTTTGTCTCCACCTCGTTGCTTTCTGTCCTTTTTTGTAAGAGATTTCTATGTTTTCGTGTTTTCACCGACTCCACTGAGGTGGACAATAAAGATTCACACTTCAACTCCATCCGTCAGCTCCACATGTGGACCAGGGCCGGGTCACATTTATTAATGTATGAATGCCAAATAAACTCAATATTTTAACATGAAATCATAAATAAATAGCTGCTATTTGTAACTCAGATGTCCTACAGCCACGGACAGGTTGAGACAGGAGCAAGACCCCCCCACCCACCTACACCGGAGCCCCAGACTCAGAGTGCAGCTGCATCTCTCTGGTGGTTTAACAGACTTTGAGTCGGTGCACAGAAAACATGTCAATTACAGGCAAACCTACAAATTACTAAGAACAATGTTTTTAATTAATATTGACTTCCTACTTCTTTACTTATAGATTTCTCAAGTTAACAGCTAATGAACTGTACATAAAATACTCTGTGCACAGTGAGTCAACAGTTCAGGGGTCAGAGGTCACAGCTGATGACATAATACATGAAACCAAACGTATGTTTAGTTTTTTATTTCCTGTATTAAAGTGATTTTCTTCACTCACACCTGCATCCAAACTAACACCCAGATACATGTTATTGATTAAAGGTTCACAGTTGATCAGGTTACAGTTGAAACGACTTTTTAAACTTTATTTGGTTGTTTGGTCCTCTGAGCAGCAGCAGTCTGCAGGTCCGTGTTCAGGGTTTAGTCTCTCCTGCAGGTCCGTGTTCAGGGTTTAGTCTCTCCCGAAGGTCCGGGTCAGGGTTTAGTCTCTCCCGAAGGTCCGGGTTCAGGGTTTAGTCTCTCCTGCAGGTCAGGGTTCAGGATTTAGTCTGTCGTGCAGGTCCATGTTCAGGGTTTAGTCTCTCCTGCAGGTCCTGGTGCAGGGTTTAGTCTCTCCTGAAGGTCCGGGTTCAGGGTTTAGTCTCTCCTGCAGGTCCATGTTCAGGGTTTAGTCTCTCCAGCAGGTCCGGGTTCAGGGTTTAGTCTCTCCTGCAGGTCAGGGTTCAGGGTTTAGCCTGTCGTGCAGGTCCATGTTCAGGGTTTAGTCTCTCCTGCAGGTCCATGTTCAGGGTTTAGTCTCTCCTGCAGGTCCTGGTGCAGGGTTTAGTCTCTCCAGCAGGTCCTGGTGCAGGGTTTAGTCTCTCCTGCAGGTCAGGGTTCAGGGTTTAGTCTCTCCTGCAGGTCAGGGTTCAGGGTTTAGTCTCTCCTGCAGGTCAGGGTTCAGGGTTTAGTTGACCGTCAGTTCTCAACCAAATATTAGACCGGTATCTGTTAACAGCAGCCGATAATCAATAGTCAGCCTGCTGAGGAATGTACCGACACAATAAAGAGACTTCAGCGGCCCCGGACCCTGTTTAGGGAATCGGTGCTTTAAGCCTGATGGATGTGACCCCAGCGCGGGCCAGTGAGATCTGTCCGGTCTCTGACACTCGGTCCCGGGTCAGATCGGCATGGTTTTCCCGGTGACGGTCCTCTTGATGGCAGAAGCCGCCATCCCTCCCATGAAGCGGATCCCGGCGCTCCCCCCGGGCAGCAGCGACACCACGTACCCGACGATGACGGTGACCTGCAGGGCGGCACCCAGCGCGGTCAGCACGGTGCTGTGGAGGCTCAGCGCCGCGTACAGAGTCCCTCCGAGGGCGCACAGGTAGACCGCGGCTCCGGGAGAGGTGGGCAGGCCGGCGGCGAGTCTGCTGGGGCCGCGCAGCACCGCCGCCGCCGCGATGGCGAACAGCGACCCCAGCGACCAGAGCAGCGCGAACTTGCGGGCGTAGAGCAGCAGCAGCGGCGCGTACAGCGCCGACAGCCCGAAACACAGCGCGGAGAACGACACGCACACCCCGAAGGCCACCAGCCGCTGCCGGCGGCTCAAGCCTGGCAGGCAGGGGTCCGGCTCGGCCGACCACGGCCAAGAAAAGCCGCTGTTTCCGCTGGAGCTCTGGCCGGACCACGGGCGCGACCACCGCCCGAACCAGCTCCCGGGTACCGGTTCCGGGTCGTCCAGGTCCACCGTGGTGCTGGAGCTGGACTGGGAGATGGTCTTAGCGCCGCCGCCTTTGGACTGGGCCAAATACTCCTGAAGCTGTCGGTTCAGTTCCGCCATGACGGAGGAAGCTAACTGGCTAACTGTAGCTAGCTGCGCTTCTTCTTCGCTCTGCTTCTTTCTCTAAACGTCCGGGGCGGCTCTCCACTGCCCCCCAGGACAGAAGAAGAATCACACCTCTGTTCATATCCGGTCCCGCAGGAGCACTTTTATACAAAAAGAAATAATACATTTTTATTATTTTGTTCTTATACAAACAGCACAAAGACAAGTGTGACAGGTGTGACATGTGAGACAGGTGAGACAGGTGACACAGGTGACACAGGTGAGACAGGTGTGACATGTGAAACAGGTGAGACAGGTGTGACATGTGAAACAGGTGTGACATGTGAGACAGGTATGACATGTGAAACAGGTGTGACATGTGAAACAGGTGAGACATGTGAGACAGGTGACACAGGTGACACAGGTGAGACAGGTGTGACATGTGAGACAGGTGTGACATGTGAGACAGGTGAGACAGGTGTGACATGTGAAACAGGTGAGACATGTGAAACAGGTGTGACATGTGAAACAGGTGTGACAGGTGAGACAGGTATGACATGTGAAACAGGTGTGACATGTGAAACAGGTGAGACATGTGAGACAGGTGACACAGGTGACACAGGTGAGACAGGTGTGACATGTGAAACAGGTGAGACAGGTGTGACATGTGAAACAGGTGAGACATGTGAAACAGGTGTGACATGTGAGACAGGTGACACAGGTGAGACATGTGAAACAGGTGTGACATGTGAGACAGGTGAGACAGGTGTGACATGTGAAACAGGTGTGACATGTGAGACAGGTGACACAGGTGTGACAGGTGAGACAGGTATGACATGTGAAACAGGTGTGACATGTGAGACAGGTGAGACAGGTGTGACAGGTGAGACAGGTGTGACATGTGAAACAGGTGAGACATGTGAGACAGGTGTGACAGGTGAGACAGGTGTGACATGTGAAACAGGTGAAACAGGTGTGACATGTGAGACAGGTGACACAGGTGAGACATGTGAAACAGGTGTGACATGTGAGACAGGTGTGACAGGTGAGACAGGTGTGACATGTGAAACAGGTGTGACATGTGAGACAGGTGACACAGGTGTGACAGGTGAGACAGGTATGACATGTGAAACAGGTGTGACATGTGAGACAGGTGTGACATGTGAGACAGGTGTGACATGTGAAACAGGTGACACAGGTGAGACAGGTGAGACAGGTGTGACATGTGAAACAGGTGTGACATGTGAAACAGGTGTGACATGTGAAACATGTGTGACGTGAGACAGGTGAGACATGTGAAACAGGTGTGACATGTGAGACAGGTGACACAGGTGAGACAGGTGTGACGTGAAACAGGTGAGACAGGTGTGACATGTGAGACAGGTGAGACATGTGAAACAGGTGTGACATGTGAGACAGGTGTGACATGTGAAACAGGTGAGACAGGTGTGACATGTGAGACAGGTGTGACGTGAAACAGGTGAGACAGGTGTGACATGTGAGACAGGTGTGACAGGTGAGACGTGAGACAGGTGTGACAGGTGTGACATGTGAGACGTGAAACAGGTGTGACAGGTGAGACATGTGAGACTGGTGAGACGTGAGACAGGTGTGAGACGTGAGACAGGTGTGACAGGTGAGACAGGTGAGACGTGAGACAGGTGTGACATGTGAGACGTGAAACAGGTGTGACAGGTGAGACAGGTGAGACAGGTGACACAGGTGAGACAGGTGTGACATGTGAAACATGTGTGACGTGAAACAGGTGTGACATGTGAAACAGGTGTGACATGTGAGACAGGTGAGACAGGTGTGACGTGAAACAGGTGAGACAGGTGTGACATGTGAGACAGGTGAGACATGTGAAACAGGTGTGACATGTGAGACAGGTGAGACAGGTGTGACATGTGAAACAGGTGAGACATGTGAGACAGGTGTGACATGTGAGACAGGTGACACAGGTGAGACAGGTGTGACGTGAAACAGGTGTGACATGTGAGACAGGTGACACAGGTGAGACAGGTGTGACAGGTGTGACATGTGAGACGTGAGACAGGTGTGACAGGTGAGACAGGTGTGACATGTGAGACTGGTGAGACGTGAGACAGGTGTGACAGGTGAGACGTGAGACAGGTGTGACAGGTGAGACAGGTGTGACAGATGAGACGTGAGACAGGTGTGACAGGTGTGACATGTGAGACGTGAGACAGGTGTGACATGTGAGACTGGTGAGACGTGACACAGGTGTGACAGGTGAGACGGGTCTGAATCTTAAACTTTTTTGAATTCTATGAAAATAAGATGCGAGCAGCTGGATGTTTTCCTTCATGTGGAAACATGAATCCTGTTGTGAAAAATCAATAAACTGCACCAAAGAGACCGAACAACATCATGATGTTAATGATCAAGTGAACAGATAGTGTTAATGATCTGTTCCCCCCATGAAGCTCTAACAGCTGTTTCAAACAAGTTTATTTAGAAACGAGAGAATTACTGAAACTCTGTGCAGAAGAAATAATAATAATAATAATAATAATGAGTTCTTACAGAAAAGTGTCACATGCTAAAATGTGAAATATGTTTCAGATTGGAAAAAACGTGTTTCTGTGTTAAAGCAAAATCTGACTCATTTTCAAGATTATTAATTACTTTTGTCAGTGATGATCATCAATCAATAACATCTTAAGAGTGTATAGAAAGCCGTGCAGGTGAGTGTGTGTTGGTCTTATTTTGGTAAAGGTCACATGACCAGTTTTCAGCTGTCGCACTAAAATTAACCCTTCAGTTCATTGGCCGGCCGACTGACACACACCGCCTTCTACGGTATCATCAGTGTGTGTGTGTGTGTGTGTGTGTGTGTGTGTGTGTGTGTGTGTGTTCAGAGCAGTGATCAGAGGAAGAAACAGCCAAAGACCAGGCAGCAGGTAACACACACGTTTTTAAAAGGACAGTCTGATACTCTTATGAGGTCTTTCTCAGTCTGTGTTCTTGTGAGACGTCATCAGTTACAGTTACTGTTCTACAGAAGTTCATGGTATTCATACAGAGACCAGGTCCAGGGTGTGGTTAGCCTAGCTTAGCACAAATACTGGGAGCAGGGGGAAACTGCTAGCGTAGCTCCATGCAAAGAGAAACACCCAGCGGCTCTGAGTCTGTCTGATTGACATGTGGTTTATTGAAACAGAAATGTAAAAGGAGACATGCTGGTTTTAGCAGCAGTTAGCGCTGGGGGGGGGCCTCAGGGGGGGCCGAAAGCCCCAGATGAGTTTGTGGTAACTTTATTTGTTGCACATTTCTCTTATTGGTGCATAAAGCACAACATGAAGAGGCAACACCCACATTACCTCCTCTGGAGCCCCACGTTGTAAAGATATCTTTAAGGCCTTTGTGTAATCAATTTATACATTTGTGTTTAATCAGACTGTCACAAACGAATCTGACTAATAAAATGCACATGGTGGGTGAAAAGGTTGACCCTAGCAGGTTAAACTGGTCCGGGATGGAACCAGCACCTCTGAAGTCCTGAACTCATAGTGAGGCTGCTGTCAGCTGTGAGCTGAGCAGCTGGTTAGTTAACAGCGTACAACATGTGGATGTTTTCTCTTCTGATGGAGCTAGGCTAGCAGTTTCCCCCTGCGTCCAGTCTTTGTGCTAAGCTAGGCTAACCATATCTCTGGTTCAGAGACAATCAGCTGCTGGTTGGTCCTCAGTAGTATATTAACACCCGCGTGTGTTTCCTGACAGGTCGGCCTCATGTCGGTGTCTCAGATCACTCCCACCCTGTTCCTCAGCGGGGCCGACGGGCCCCTCAACGCCGCACTGGTGTCTCAGAAGGGCATCACCCTGATCGTCAACGCCACGCTCAGCCACGCCTGCCCCGCCTACCCGGGGGTGGAGTGTGTGCGGGTTCCCGTCTCCGACCTGCCCAGCGCCCGCCTCGGAGACCACTTTGACCGGGTGGCCGAGCGTATCCATGGCAACCGTGCAGGGGGCACGCTGGTGCACTGCGCGGCTGGTATGAGCCGCTCCCCGGCATTGGTGATGGCGTACCTGATGCGTTACAGAGGGGTGACGCTCTGCCAGGCGCACCGCTGGGTCCGGGAGAGCCGGCCCTACGTCAGGCTGAACGCCGGCTTCTGGGAGCAGCTGCTGCAGTACGAGAGGAGGCTGTACGGGAAAAACACCGTCAGGGTGGCGGCAGTCGAAGAGACGCCACCGCTGACGCCGAGGTTGACAAGGTCGGTGCCACCGCGGCAGACAACCTGGTTAACGCTGGTACCCAGGTCACCTGTGATGACCCGGACATCACTGATGTCACAGTCACAGGTGATGACGCCAGCGAACAGGAGAAGAAGAGGAACCAAAAGCAGCAGCATCAAAGTCTGAGCACAGAGGGACCGCTGCACTCAAACAAACCACATACTACATTACCCACAATGCAACTCCACCACTGACAGACAGACCTCTCTACACACACACACACTTCTTCTTTCATCAGCACATAAATCATGATGTAACCTCCAGGATGCTGCGCTGCTCCAACTAGTCTTGTCTCTGCTCACCTGCAGTGGTTTAACTCCTCACATGGCTGCAGTGATGTACAGGTGGACTCCAGGACCCAGTGACATCACTGTTGGGTGTGGTTACAGGTGCAGCAGAGCACACTTCTGACTCCACCCATCAGTGATACTGGGTGTTTCTGTTTCACCTCCACCTGCGGGGAGAAGAAAATCTGCACAAATCTTTTGTGTCCAGTTCAACTTTGGCGAACTTTGACACAGGATTCGTGCTGTTGACCAATAGCAAACTGTCCAGTCAGCTCTGATTGGACAGAGAGCCGGAGAGTCCAACATGGAGGACGCTATCGTAGCTTATTAGCTGTGTTGCTAACATCCAGCCTTATTGCAGCTCCTCCGTCAGAGTGTGAACTGCTGCACAGCAGAGAGCTAACTGCTAACTGCTACTGTGACTGACTGGTACTATGTACTATGTTCCAGGCTGGCTAGCGTGTTAGCCATTAGCTTGCCAGCTACGTCACCAAGCCTCTAGCACAGATAAACTTGCTTTGTGGTTGTGACCGGGCCTGAACGTTGAAGACGGTGGAGGTGTTGTTTTGTTTTCTGGGTCACAATCTCTCGATGACCTCCTGAAAAACGGGGTTTCCAGGCAGACCAGGTGTTGCTCAGGATACTGAAGATTTGGGACCTTGTTGATTGTATAAAACATCCAGTTTACCAGTAGACGAGGTCCTGAACGAGTTAAAACCAGGTTCTGGTTTCACAAAGACAGAGCTGACGATGAGTCTCTGGGATCTGCAGTGAGACGAGCTCTTCACGTTAGCTGTCTTCTGTTGACTGACAGCTCAGCCCACCATGTTCGGTCAGTAGCTTAACGTCCTTAAAGTTTAAAGTCGACCTGCACAGCTGCAACGTGTCGTCCACGCTGGAAGACATTTCTTACGGATGTTGCTAAGCAGCTAGCTATGTAGGAAGACGACGTCCCCGTTCTTAATGTGGCCTACAAAGCTCTGTCAGTGAACGCAACACCAGACCTGTTTGTGGGCGGTGATTCAGACGTCTGGAACCAGGCGGAACAAATGAAGTCTCTCAAACTACAGAAAACTATTTTATTTCCTTCATTTAGAAGAAAGTTTTACTGTAAAGTTCAGGTGATGGAGCAGCTTCCTGAGTGACTGATGAACAGAAAGGGTTTAGTTTTCTCTGAAGCTGTTCAGGCTGATCGGAGAGGACAATAACCAAAGTCCCTAACATCTGTACGGGTAAATTATAGACCGCACAAACAGTCCATCAGTCAAATTAACGTCGGATTAAAATCCGCTTTGCGTTGACTCTGAACACAGCATACTTCATAGATTATAGGTTTAATTTAAGACGCAGTAACTGATCTTGGGTCAGCCTTCGATCCAGACCAACTGTGTCGGCAGGTCAGTAATCAGCAGCTGTTGGTGATCATTTGTCCATTCAGTGTGTTGTATGAACTGTGTTTTACTTCTGCTGCAGGTCAGTGAACACAGCAGGTTTTCTGAGTCGGGAACAAAATGTTATAAATCACCTACTTCTGTGTTGAACTGTTGTTTTAAATGTATGAAACTAACAAGACAAACACTGGCAACATCTTTCACCTGATGGATGGACGTTTTGCTTTTTGTGTGAAATATCAGATATTTCACCTCTTTGGGCCTCAAACAGTTACTGAAATGAAACTATCTGAAAAGTGTAAATGGGGAATGTGTCTTTGGTGGAACTGCTAATAACTCAGAGACATCAGAAACGTGACGAGGGGACACAACTACACACTGATTTTATATAAGAGGTTACAGAAAGGTTGGAACAACATGTTGTATTTTACAAGATTATCATATTCTTCTTTTAAAAGATAGTTTTCATGTAAAATCTGAATCTGTAAAGTAACTAAAGCTGTCAGATAAATGTAGTGCAGTAAAAGGTACAAGATTTCCCTCAGAGTGGAGTACAAGTAGACAGTAGCATAAATACTCAAGTAAAGTACAAGTACCTCAAAATTGTACTTCAGTACTTGAGTAAATGTATGTAGTTACTTTCTACCTCTGGAAAAGAATCAGACACACACACCATAAAACATCTAATAAACTGATCAATGTAGAGCGATCACTAAATCTGACTCTTAGGGAGAAAAACAGTATGATATAGTTTCATCTGTTCATTAAGTATTATTGATTACTTTGCAGAGTAAATCTGGTCCACAGAGTTTTATTGAAAGATGAGTTTTCAGCAGAACACAACAGTTTTATAAACTCATTATTTACTGTGAAGACTGTTGACGTCCTTTAAAGTCTTTCATTCTCTGTTTCTGCATCAAATATGACGACTTCATGTTAAACATGTCAACAAAATACAATAAAATGAAAACTACAGCATTTATTGATACATGTCCTTTAATATTTAGCATGTGTACCAACTTTGTATATTTATCTTGAATTCTTTCAGTACCAAAATAAAAATAATAATTGACAACTGATTCATAAATGATTTGGATTATTCAGCAGTAACGTTGACTTTGATAAAATGAAAAGAGGAAAAAAAGCTTGAAATTATTAATTCAACAGTTAAATCTGTAACCTCGCAGCAGGAGCCATCACCTTTTTCATAAAATGACAATTTAAAGATGAATAAATCCTGAATTATACGACCAAACATCAAAACGTCCACATCACAAAATGAACTACAGAACTTCCTGTAAGATCATTAATTCACACTTTTCAATAAACTGGAATAAACAAAATAGTGAGTTATTTAGCTGTAATCATAACGAGGAGAGTTAATATCTGTGTTAAAGTCACAGGATGTTGGTCAAGTAGTACAGAGTGAAAATGTTCACTGAATGAAAAGAAAAATGACTACATTTTCTAAAGTTGAAACTAGAAAGAGTGATTAACATCAACTATTCATTCAGCCCTGCTGATTTATTTCACTGGTTCAAATCCGACGTGATCGGCTGCCGCAGCGTGACGTCGGGTTGTGTTTCTCCAAAAGTTGAATCTGTTTTAACTTTTTCGCTGCAGGCTGCTGCGGTTTTGTGCGGCACCCTCTGCGTCCCGCACCGCCGCAGCCTGAACGCAGAACCCCGGTTCAAATGAACGGGAAAATCTGCGTTTTTGCCGCAGCGCCTGATTCAATGTGAATGCGGCCTAAAGGAGGAAGTACTGTTACATCGTCGCATCGCTGCAACACGTCAGGAGGAGTACATTAGGATGGATGGCGGGTCTGACTCTGACACCGCAGGTAGAATCTCTGTTCACAGGTGTGAAGTGTTTCATGTTAGTGATCTTTCCAGCGTGCAGTCAGCAAGGTGACAGCCGGGATGTAACTCGTGATGGACGACGGCTGAACCCTTTCTGACTGTCCAGTTCTTATCATCTTACTGTCTGAAGGAGCATCATTTATTTGTGTTTAACTGAAATATATAATTTAAAAACGTGCTTTGCAAGGCTCGTCTTCTTTTGAAAACATTCCAGCACTTCCTGGTTACCTGGCACTCGTTAGTGAGCTACACAACACTTGGACCCTCCATGAAGTCCATGTATTTGGCCGTTCTGCAGATCTGTGTACTCCAGCCTGCGTTACAGTCACTGTCACACTGATCTATTGCATGTGCTGCAGTGTTTTCAGTAGACTAGACTATTATTGATCTCTTTGTTAAAGCAAAATGGGGGAAATTAGCGAGCCATGCTGAGCAGACCTTTGAATGTGGGGCTGTTGGATCCAGATCCACATTGAAACCTGATCACTCACCTCATCAGTTGCTCCGTGGTCCAGCTAGCTTTTGAGATATCTTGCTAACAGTCGAACCAACAAACAGGTTTGTAGACAGAAACATTGGTCATTTAGAAGATCTCTGTTTCCAGAGTCTGTCAGTTGTTCTGTGGATCCTGCTCTTGCCCAGTGGGACCATCATGCTGCCACAGCTGGATGTTTGATTCAGTAGTCTGACCCTCCAGAAGGTCTGGAACTGGACTCCGGATCAGATGTCTGTCTGTAGGAGAAACCAGGTGAAGGAAGGTCTTTGATTTCAGATCAGTGATCGATGAATTCACCGTGTCGACAAATTAATTGAGTTCATGATGCCGACTGACACACATTGGAACCCTTATTTTAAAAAATCATGTCAAAGTGATTTTCAGATTTACTGCTAACATGTTTTTATTATTGAAAAGTATGGAAGCCGAGAACGGCCGTGCTTGCAGTTATTTTTTAATGTCGTTATCTCGAGATAACAAAGCTAATTTTCTCTTGATAACAGGTTCATTTATCTCGTAGTCTTCTCCTTAAACGACGAGGACTGATCCGAATGTTATCACTGACAGAAAGACACAATTTCTGCCTGTTAGACATTGATTAAAGTACAGTCTGATGCAATGATCAATAATGAGCAGGCTAACCCTTGATCTGACATTTTCAGCTTAAATCGGTAGTTACAGGCGCTCCTGATCTCTGGTAAACATTAGAAGTAGGTCAGTAAGAGGAAACAACCTTTTGTTTTCTTAAGATAACGAAATAATTAACTTGTGATCTCAAGATAACGGAATTAAAAAAATAATTGCAAGCACGGCTGTTCTCGGCTTCCGTAGAAAAGAACAATAAGGTGCTGGGAGACATCAGACCCGTTGGAGACGAGTCAGACCGGCACAGAATCCATCACCGGCGATCTCCGCACAAAGCAGCCGGTTAGCTTTGTGTCCGACTTGATCCCGACTCGCTCTGACGTCACACGTGGTCAACGATGACCTCACGAGGTCGAGGCGGCCGCAGTTTTTAGAGCCAGGAGCTGCAGCTGCTCTCCACCGACTGCAGGACCCAGGGCATGATGGGAAACGCCTGGCTGTCGCCTGATCAAAGAGCTGATTGGCTCTTAGTTTTGACCACAAACATCACATTAATTTTCTGTGTGATTGTAATATTTAACTGTTGCTGCATGTTGCGCAGTGACGGTTCCATCTGTTAACAAACATCTCGTGTGGTTGATGTGAAGAATAATAAAGGTTAGTTCATCTCCAAAGAACCTGCTATCAGAGATGCTCCTTTAGCCTCCAAGCCTGTAAGCTGGCAGCACCAGTGTATTTGTTTGATTGACAGCTGAGCTGGGCCTCAAGTCAGAGCACTTTGGTATTTTCATCCTGAGGGCAGAGTTACCTCTTTGACTTTTTCTGTCAGGTTTGTTCGTACGAGTGTCCCCAGATTCACCGAACTCTCTTGAAGAGGAAGTTCACAGATGGAAAAAGGACCATTTCTTAAAACTAGGTCACCTAGCAATAATAATCGCCTAAACCTAGTAATCAGCAGGAACTCCTACAACAACCAGAATGCATTGCGTGCGGTGCTTTCCAGACTGCTCCCAGACCACTCCTCTTACAAGGGCAGGCGAGACGCCAAAAACCACCTCTAAAGCAAAGTGGTCCATGACTGAAACGGGAGGCGGTCAAGATGACATGACGTCACAAAGGTGAATGATGATGTCACACTGTCAGGTGTTGTGTCACCTGGACAGAGACCTGCAGAAAGACCCACGAGGCAGCTGCCAAAATCCTCATGACTATAAAATCTAAACAAGCAGTGATTTGGCAGCTATTTGACATCATGTTTAATTGTTAATTATTTCAGAAACATATTAAAACTCAAAATAAGTGAGAGAGTCAGATCTCTTCGTTTGAGACGAAGGTTCATGGATCTGTTTGTACTGAAGTTC
Organism: Macquaria australasica; assembly: GCA_005408345.1. NCBI lineage: Eukaryota > Metazoa > Chordata > Actinopteri > Centrarchiformes > Percichthyidae > Macquaria > Macquaria australasica. The sequence continues at coordinate 36,450 of SEMN01001350.1, read as the reverse complement.
ACAAACTAAAGTGTTTTATCAGCAGTGAAACGCTGCCGTTTGCAGGTGAGATGTGTGCTGCAGCAGGAAGAAACACCACACACACTTTCAATGAAATGATTTCTCGCTGGAGAAAAACTCCTCGTCACCAAAACCTGATAAATCTGTTGTTTCTGTGTCTGGATCCATCAGATTGATCAATACTTTGGTGACAATATGGCTGAATGGTTTTAGCTTCTATATTTATATTAATTTATATTAATGATGCAGTGTCTCAGCCGCCGTTTGAAATAAATATTTCACCTGCAGGTTTCATTTACGTCACCTCAGGTGTTTCTCAGGTGTTTCACGTGTCAAGTAAAGAATAAAAAATTAAACGGCCAGTAATGCAACTTTGCTTTCAAAATAAAAGCATACATTAAAAACACATCTCTGCCCAGGTTGAGAACAGCTGTTCTACATCAGAGTTAAAACATCACGTTAGTTTTCTCTTTTAGACGATTCTTTAAACTCTAATGACTGAAACTGTAACGGTGCACACAAAAAGACCGGGAACATTTAGGGCTTCAAAATGTTCATTTCTTTAATCTAAAAGAAAGAACAAATTGGCTGAATCTTTGACACATTTTGCTTATTTCGCCACATGTTAATTGTTCTTCCTTATATTCTTTTTCAGGCTAGTTTGAATTCTGGCAAACGTTTTGCACAACAATGCTTTTATTGTGAAATCCCTTACAGGAAGTGTGTGGCTCGGGACGGACTCGGCTCCGCTCGGTCTGTTTTCATCCCGCCCTCCACCGGAGCGGAGCGACATGATAACCGGATCCCGCGGCGTTTGGGTGCTTTGGCGTCGGACAGGCTGGACAGGACGGACCGTGAACCCGAACGGACCGGGACTACCGACCCGGAGCCAGAGCGGACCGGGACATCGGCGTTATCCTGCAGAGGTGTCGGAGCTGCGAGGCCCCGCAGAGAGACCGAGCGGCTCGGTGCAGTGGAGCCGGGTTGTGGTGGACTGCTGGCGGCTGCAGCTCCACGCTGCGTCCCCCGAGACATGTACCAGGTCCAGGTGAGCCGTTACCTGTTTTCAACACGTTCAACCACAAACCACCGCGACGATACAACCACAATCAATACTTAATATATGTTTATATGAAACTGATACTTTATCAATAAGTTAAAGGATTTTGTTTTCAGATGGCCAGTTTGTCGCCTTCAGGTGTCGGTCAGTCCTGCAGCCGCTTTACTGTTCCAGTTTAGTTTCTTTTTGGTTTTAAATGTCAGACTGATGATCATTTTCTGATCGATTAATTGTTTGGTCAATAAAAAATCAATAAGTGGTGAAACATGTCCGTCATGAGTTCCTGAAGTTAAAGCTGAGTTCAGTTTTTCTCAAAGAAGACAAAGAAAAGCAGCAGACAACCACTGATCAATCACTGATCAATCACTGATCAATCACTGATCAATCAATGGTTTGAGTGTCCACCTCTGTTATTATTCTGTTAACCTTCAGAGTGTATATACATATACATATATATATATATATACATATATATATATATATGTATATGTATATATATGTATATGTGTGTGTGTATCTGTCAAATCCCAGTCATTAGACTGATCCAGCGAAGCTGTTGGAGACACAAAGCAACATTAGCATCACATATCTGCTGTGTTTAACGACGCGCTGCTGATTGGTCCAGTCTTCAGGTGAACCTGCAACTGTTTTGATAATCGATCAATCATCAGATGTGAAGATTTATCTGCTTCTGTCTGTTTTATATAATCATGATGCTTCTCTGTTCTCCACGCAGATTATTTAACATCTTCACATGAGACAGACGTTTTTCAGCCCCCGTTTCTGCTGGACTGTTTCACTATAGTTTCTGTTTATATTACCTGCAACAGAGAAATAACCTGCAGCAAATCTGATAATCGATCAATCATCAGTCGCGTTTCATCATTAGTCTTTTAGTTTCATCTCCTCAGATGATTTTCTGCTTCTCTGTTTGATATTTCAGTAAACTGAATCTTTTTGGGTTTCGGACTTTTGAAGATGACATGTTGGACATTTTTCACTGTTTTATGACTTATTATAGATTAAAAGATGAATCGATAATGAAAATAATCGTGAGTTGCACCTCTACATTTGTAGAATTGATTTAAATAGATTCTGTGTTTGAAGCTTATTTAAGTCTTCTGAAGCTGAAGGAAATTGTTGAGCTCAACACAATGTGTGACTTAATCAACTGATACATAATATAACATAACATAACATAATAAAATATAACATAATAAAATATAACATAATAAAATATAACATAACAATATAACATAATATAATATAACATAATATAATATAACATATAACATAATAAAATATAACATAATAAAATATAACATAACAATATAACATAATATAATATAACATAATATAATATAACATATAACATAATAAAATATAACATAATAAAATATAACATAATATAATATAACAACAATATAACATAATAAAATATAACATAATAAAATATAACACATAATATAATATAACATAACAATATAACATAATATAATATAACATAATATAATATAACATAACAATATAACATAATATAATATAATATAACATAATAAAATATAACATAATAAAATATAACATAATATAACAACAATATAACATAACATAATATAATATATAACATAACATAACATAATATTGTGATGCGTTTGATTTCCATATAGCTCTTTAGTTATTCAGTGAACTGTAATATTTAATCCAGCAGGTGAAATTCTGTGTAAATGAAAGTTATATTTAAAGCTTTAGAGGTTCGTGCAGCGATCTGTTTCCTGAACGCAGCCTGACCCGGAGTCACCATGGACACAGCTGGGTTGAAAATGTCCAGATAAAACCTGGATCCAGAGTCCGAGCAGATCCCAGTTCAAACAGGGTCGGACGTCACGCCTGCTGTCAATGTTGGCTTTAATTAAGACGCCCATGTGGATAACACATGAGCGGATGGATGAATGTTCAGGTAACCAGGAAGTCAGTCGCCATCTTTCCTCCCTACTTTATTCTTTTTATTTTAGTTGATTATTAAACCATCAGTAATCCCAATCAGTAGAAATCATTTATTTTAAGTCTTAATTAACGGACGCCTCCCGTCATTAAAGTTGTCTTGAAGTTGCAGCTTTATTAAGTGTACTGAACGACACGCACAGATCCAGTCTGGACGGACTCCTCAGCTCCTCAACCACAAACTAGACCCACTTTAGTGACACTGATGTTCTGGTTATTGTGTCCAAAGAGACGGTGAAATCCATCTGATTGGACGTTTGAGAGAATCAACAGGAAGGAGAGGAATCAGAGCGACTTTGATCTGCTGCAGCGAAGTGCAGATAAAACGGGAGGAAAATGAGACGCAGCACAAGTCAGACACAACAAACACGCTTTGATGTGACGGCGTCCTGCGAGCTGGACGTCCTCGTCCTCACTGTTTCATTATAAACCACTTTAGAACCAGAAGAAAGACATTAGAACGGAAACGCAACCAAAAACACCAGAAAGGGAAAAAACTCTTGTGGTTTAGAAGTGAACAATACGTTTCTCCGTAGATCATCTCCTTTTATGAATTCTTCCTAAATTTCCCCAAAGTTTCAGCTGGAAGCAGACGTTCGAGTTAATAAAATGCACCACTTTCTACTGAACTCAGTCGAGGTTCAAATATTCATTCTGGCATTTTTATTCTTGAATATGTTTTTAACTGACCTCTGACCTCCAGCTTCTTTCTTTTGACAAAATCCATGCTTTTATTTTCTGTTTTGTGTCTGTTTCCTGATCGACATTTGAAGACGTCACCTCGGGAAACTGACTGGCATTTTTCATTATTTTAATTTTTTTATTTCATTTTATAGACCAAACAACTAAACGATTAATCAAGAAAATAATCTGCAGATTAATTGATAATAAAAAGAATCGTTAGTCGCAGCGCTACATGAGTCATTAGTTCAAGAGTAAGAATCATTCATTTGTGCAGTTATCAAAACTTTACCCCTACGTTAACAAACCATCAGACCAAACCTGCCTGCCTGTCTGCCTGCCTGCCTGCCTGTCTGCCTGTCTGCCTGTCTGCCTGCCTGTCTGTCTGCCTGCCTGCCTGCCTGCCTGCCTGTCTGCCTGTCTGTCTGTCTGCCTGTCTGCCTGTCTGTCTGCCTGCCTGCCTGCCTGCCTGTCTGCCTGTCTGCCTGTCTGTCTGCCTGTCTGTCGTCCTCTCAGCCTTGAAGTGTCTGCAGACTCCATGTTTGCCCTCAGCGTGTCACTTCCTCTCATTAAGCACTGTGAATGAGGGTGTGCACCCCCCCTCTGCGGGGGAAAGGGCAGGTGTGACCTTGGCGACGGTGTAATTGGGGGGTCAGGGGAGGATCAAACGGCTCCTGTGAAGAGGCTGCAGGCGTCAGAGAGCAGCTTCCTGCCGCTCTAATTACAGATGAAGAGCTGACAGATTTACTCTGTTTCTGCTTTAGGTTCATATGAAACATGGCGCTCTGTGGACTCATCTTCAGCACTCGGTCCAGGAAGTTAGCATCACCTGGTTCCCTCCACAAACAGCCAGTGGGATGTTTCCATTGGATTCTGGATTATTGCAGAAAACAGAAGTTTATGATTCTTACACGTTTTGTTCAGCAAGATAATCTTCACACATCAACACCACTTTATGGTGTTTGAAGCGTAAAGTCAACCTCCAGCAGTAAAAAGCTGACGTTAGGCTGTAAACCAGCTCCACCACGGTCACATGACTTCAGCGTCTCCACCACTGAGCTTCCAGCACTGACCTCTTCTACAAAAGCCTTTGGGAAAGTTTGAGTTAGAACAGTTTGCAGTATAAACCCAACGAGGCTGTGAAGGAGGACGAGTGAGTCGATGAGTTTCTGTGTTTAACGTCCCCGACAGCCTCTGGAGTCTCACTTAGACTCTTGTTAGCAACCGACTTTTTTAAGATACGGAGAAGCTTCAGAACTCACCAGTGGAGGATTTACTGATGGAGTTTATGTCGCAGAACAAAACGCTTGTGTTAACCACAGACCTTATTTCAGGAACCAAAAACCTGTTCAAGAAACCAACTGACTTCCAGAGGAGGGGACAGGAGGAGCTAACATGCTAACTCACTTCAGGGTTTCAGGACTCTATACAGAGCTGAAGTCATGACATCACTTCCTGTCTAGCCCCATGTTCCACCAGCTTCTGTAACTCGGTCTCTCAGTGAGCACAGAAAAACTAGTTCCCATGAAAATCTACAAACATGTAGGGCTGCAACTAACGATTATTTTCATTATCGATTAATCGTGTAGTCTAGAGCCCAAAGTGACGTCTTCAGATTGCTTCTTTTGTCCCAAAGACTCTTCATTTACTGTCAGAAAGAAAAGCAGCAAATCTTCACATTTAAGAAGCTGGAACCAGAAGATGTTTGACACTTTTGCTTGAAAAATTACTGAAACTTAATTAATTAATCAATTATAAAAATAGTTGGCAATTAATTGTCTTTTGATCAACTAATTGCTGGCAGCTCTACAAACATGTCACGTCATCAGATCCATAAAACTCTGTCATCTGCTGTCTGAAGACTCGTCCAGCGTCCAGTCCTCTGTCCTGCTGTTACAGACGTGAACTACTGCAGGTGTCTGTCCAGCATCACCTCTGTAAAAACACCTGACAGGTGTACCTTCACCTGCTGTAGGATGGCCTCCTCTCATATCCGTCACGGACCGCTTTGCTTTAGAAAGACTGTTTTATCGTCTGACTTCATGTCAAACGTTTCTCTCTTCTTCTGTGCAGCTCTGCTCTGATGTATTATTAATATTTCCTAATAGTTCCAGCTCCTCTAATACGACTATGATTATGCTAACGATGAACCCTCTCGAACGCTCACCTCCTCATGAGCAGCTGACGTTCATCAGGCTGAGACAAGAGATTTACGACACGAAACACTCGTACGAACAAACCTCAGATTTAGGGGAATAGGAAATGTTCTTGAGGCCCAGGATTTATTCTTCATGTATGTTTAACTCCAGCAGTAACTCCTTCAGCAGTGCTCCTGCCTTGCTGTCGAGGTCTGCTCAGTTTGGGCCAACAGTCCAAAGAGACTCAGTTTACTGAGATATAAAACAGAGACGCAGAACATCTGAGACACTGGAATGAGGTTTTCTCTGCAGGAAATTATTTAGCCTACATTTCTGGCAATTTCTGTATGAAACCTGCTGTATTTATTTCTTGGATGCTAGCAGAGAGACGAGATCCAGTCTGTCTCTCCTGGGGTCTGTTGGTGTTTCTGATGTTTCTGGAGACGAGCTGTTCTGTTCTTCACTCACGACACCTGACGTAGGATTCGACTGCTGTGGTCCATTTGTCTGATCAGAGGTGTGTTAAGAGAGACTCTGCTCTCCAGGGTTGAATTCAGAGGTGATTTGTTGATTTGGTTGGTTGTTTGCGTGAATCTCCTCTGACTCCTTTGTGCTGTTAACATCCTCAGAATCACAAATCATTGCTGATGTTTGTTGTTTTTAGCTCCAGTTTCAGTGTTTCCTGCTTTCTTCTTCTACAGTGGCCTTCCTGTGTGTTGCTTCAGGTTTGTTTGTTGTGTACAGTCTGAACAATAGTTGCAGACAGTGGTGGCTCACAGGACAACTTAAGGTGTCCACACAAAGCAGCAAGAACACTGTTGTCTAAAATATCACTGTAAGCTGTAGCATTAAGATTTCAAGAGACCAAACGAGGACAACATGAAGCTGTAAAGTCACATTGATTATCTCAGTGTGTGAGCTCTTGAACGCCTCCTGAACCAGAAGAATCAGAAAATAATTTCAGGTGAACCTCCTGCTCAGGTGTCCAGGTGAGAGCAGCTTTGACCTGCAGTAACCTTTGTTGCAGCCCGACAGGCTCTGTGTTACACAATAAAGCAGTTAAAGTGTGAAGTGTTCGGACCTGCAGCAGAAACCTCGGTTTGTTTCATAAAGCAGCTCCGAGACACGTTGTTTTACGTTTGACGAGATGTTTGACTAGTTTTCCCTCTGGAGATTGGTTTAGTAATCTACGGATAATGAAAGGTGCACTCACACCTGTAGTCTGGTTCACGTTCACACTGATTATCAGCATAATTAGTCTGACTGTGATTGACTGGCGACCTGTCCAGGTGTACCCCGCCTCTCGGCCAGTATCAGCTGGGATCGGCTCCAGCCCCCCCGCGGCCCTCTAAGGATAAGCGGATATAGATAACGGATGGATGGTTGGGACTGTTACTGGACCTCACACAGGATCAATAGAGATGAGCATTTTGTAGCGCACCATTACAGGAGGGATTAGTGTGGTCTGTGTTGCACTCGTAACAGAAGTGTAATCTTATAAATACATCAGATCATAACCGAGATATCCCAAATATATATATTTATATATTCTTAACAGTTGACAATCAGCAGATGGGTTTAATGGCAGGTTTATCGTCTTCTTTTTTATCTTTTCTACATCTGATTTCAAACCTGATTCTGATCTCTGACAAAGAACCTCATTCAGGTATTTAATGTCATCACTTGGCATGTGACATGATTTAACCCTGAGAAATCAGCTGATGTTAACTGATTTAAACAAACATCACATTGTACTGGATTATCTGCAGGGTTTAAGGGCCTTAAGGGCCAAAAAACCCTGAAAATTCAGGGTTGGTTGTAATGACTTCAAATGAATTTAAGGGTTTTTTATCCCTTAAAATCCACATCCATCTTGGGCTGATGAATGTAGCAGGAAACCGTTCTTCTTGTGGGACTGATGATCAGACTGAGTGCAGGATCCCACTCAGACCTCCACTGTAGGTTAAAAGCCACAACACACACACACACACACACACACACACACACACACACACAGCCTCCTGTGGGACTGTGTGGTTTTCAGTCCATTAAGCGGAGCAGTGTGCAGTTGTTCCGCCATGTTGTTGCAGGAGACGAGGCAGGTTTCACCATCACAAGGTCACTTCTCATGTTTTCATAAATCCTCTGAAATGACTTCACATTCACTCTCAGCCACTTCCTGTGTCGGTGGAGGATCAGATGCCATCAGAGCTGAGTGTAAATGCAACCATGAAGCATCAGAGATGGATTCAAATCTGACTGTTTAACAAATTATTCAAATGATTGTTGATTCTGGGTTTCTGAAACTTGGACACCCCAAAAACCAGATCATAACGGGGATGCTAGTGTCCATGTGAAATGCAGTGTTTGACTGGAGAGATTTTGAGAAGAAGCTGTAACCTATATCGGCTTTTTAAAATCAAAATCAACTTCATTCCTGTGGAATCAGTTATAATCTGCACTGAGGGAATTTCTGTAAAAAGTAATTAAACAGCATCAGGGATGGTGCTCCATAGCATTTTATCAGATCCGAATCCTTTCGAGTCCCTCGTCAAATCTTTATGGGTAGTTGGAATGAAGACGTCTCTTATTTAATAAACAGACCTGAACCACTGAGACTCTCCTGAGCTGAAAGGTTGTTGGGCTTTCAGCTCATATTGAGTCTCTGCTCTGTGACGTTCATGAACCCCGACCCGACTCGGGAACGCTGCACATTAGCTGACTGTTAGCTGGTTGTTGCTGCAGGTCACAGAATCTGGTGTAACAGCGGCAGCACTCCTCCTTCTCATCAAACAGAACACAAGATCAATATTTAAACTGGGACTTTGTTAACACCTTAGTCGTGAGGACCCCCCCACTAAGGTTGGTTGACTGTGGTGAAGTGTCTCCACACTTGAAGTGAAGGTGGTCGCCATGTTCAGACAGTTTATTAACTGTGTAGCTTGTGTTTCTTTACGTCAGCAGATGTCTGTAGAGTCAGGAAGAGGCTGAAGAGACGATCTGAGAGATCAGTATGAAAGATTCAGAAAGTTGTTGCTGCTTGCGGAGCTTAACGAATCCAGGTATCAGCATAAACCCTCCCCTCCTGAACCAGACTGTATTTCTTGTCAGTTTTAGAGTGTCCTCTGCAGGCTCCTGTAGTCGTCCTGTACTGTAGTTACAGTGTGGATGGCTGAGGCACAAAGAGCCACAGGGGGAAACTCATACAAGATTAATTAGCGGTCGAGCTGCTGGATCATTGGAGGATATAAATATCTAAACTCTCGGGGGTCAGATATTCCTCCGTCAGCGGACCAGCCTGCTGCTGCTGCCCTTGGCACAGTTTGATTTATATGTTGTTTTATTTGACTGATTACACCTGAACCATCAGCTCATCAGCCATTATTCACTCAGACTTAATGTGTTAAGGTTGCACCTGTAGTCTTTTTTTAATAAAGTGTCAGACTTTTGAGGCACTCAAAGTCTCTTCTGTCCTGCTGCGACAAAAACATCCATCGCTGTGCAGTGAAGGAGAATGTTTTATCCTTTTGTTAAGACGAGGAAACCCTTCTTAGAGAGAAGAGTTAGTTTGGATGAAGCTGCAGCCTCTGAACACTCAGATCAGACTGTGGCAGCTGGACTAGAAGTAACAGTAGTGGTCACGGTCATGGGCCCCTAGGCTTCACTAGGAGCCTCCTACCAGCCTGTAACGCAGTGACACATTTAGAACACACACACACGCACACACACACACACACACACACACACGCACGCACGCACGCACGCACGCACGCACACACACACACACACACACACACACACAGCCTGTATACAGAAATAATAACAAAATAATCCTGACTCAGACCAGTGATTCATAGAAACTCGACTGTATTAAGAGCTGATGTTAGTGTGAGTTGTTGAGTGGTCTGATAGTAAACTGAGCCTTTGTTCAGCTGTTAGTTTAGTTCTGTTTCTAATGTAGTAAACTCAAGACAACAAGGACGTTATTAGAGCAGATTAACAGTAACGAGGAGGCATAATGAAGGGGACATTTGGATGCTGAGACTCTGAATGTAGGACATCCTGTTGATGCCAAGCCAGAAAACATTCAGTGTGCCTGAAAGCTTTTATTACAACTGAACATGTTTTCAGTTCATCGTAGCCTCTTGATCCACACTGGAGATTAGTTGTTGGGTTGTAGTAGTACTGTAATAGTAGTTGTAGTAGAACTGTAGCAATAGTAGCTGTAGTACTGTAGTAGTAGCTGTAGTACTGTAGTAGTAGCTGTATGGCCGTGTGTGTCAGTGAAGTCCAGGTTACTGTGCGGATGCTAACTGTGTTTGCGGAGCTGCTGGAGTAGCAGCGAGCTCAGCTCTGCTGGGACTCTGGGCTGATGGAGGACTGTTTGCTCAGCACAACAGCAGGTTATTTTTAGTCTGACAGCATCTCACACACACCACACACACACACACACACACACACACACACACACACACACTTCACAGCCGGGCGACCGACACTGTGACAGAGTGAGGAAGCTGAGAAAGAGAGAGAACATTAGACAGTGAAGAGATCAGATCAAACAAGTAATAAAGTTCCTGTATTATCTGTGTTTCTCTGAAAATGAATATGGTGCATCTGATTAGTCTGTGGCACAGTAGAACGACAGCAGAAACGCAGTGCTCCACTGACATCTGTTTTTTTCAGTTTGCATGGTTACAGTTTTGGTACTGAAAGAGTACAGAACACAACCAACCACAGCCAGCATCACTGATGGGCGTGGTCAGAAGTTTCACCTGTAACCACACCCAACAGTGATGTCACAGTGTACTGGAGTACACTTCTGCTTTTTAACGAAAAAGATAAGCTAGTGTTGAATCCATCTGCTGTCATTACCTGTTAAAGAACAGATTTAATAAGCTGACACATCACAAAGTTGAGTTTGTTTCCTGCTTGATGTATTTATCACTTCCGACCGCACAGTAACTGTCCTCCTGTATTATTAATATGTATTGATATTAGTGTACGAGACGCTTCTTTTTGTTTCTACCTGGTCGTCCTTCTTGATTAATGAGTCTGGTCTGGACTAATAAAGCTAATAATCAGTTGTTTCTTGGTGAGCTCTTTGTGTCACCAGAGAAGATCAATAAACACATCAGGTTCAGTAAAGTGCAGACTGACCTGCTGATGCAGGATGACATCACCAAAACTGTCCAATCAATGAGTCAGTCCACGTGACGTCATGTTCACAGTTCTTGTTTGTTTGTAAAAAGTCAGTGTGATCCAGAATCAAAAGGAAACAACAGTGGATCAGCTTCTGTCCTTGATCTGGACCTGATGAACCGAACTACACCTGTATCTTTGACATTTCCAGTTACCTGTCAGTCGACCTTTACACTGATGACCAGGTACATCACCTGGTCATCAGTGTAAAGGTCGACTGTCTTGGTCTGGCTCCAGTGTGAACACATGAAAAGTATTAAGACAGATTGTTACGGTCCTGGCGGAGGAGGAGCAGGTCGTGTTGCTGCTCTCGTCCCTCATGTCTGTGTTTGAGCCGGTCTAATAATAAAACTGTGGATGATGTTTTATTGATAAAGTCGTCCTGCCTGCTGGGTTCACAGAGGCAGATTTCATCTCATCAGCTCGTCTTTCTCTGCCTGTCACGACTTATTATTCTGTCATCTGAACTTTAGGAGGGACCACTTCAACCTGTGTGGTGGTGATGCAGTTGTTTGTATGAAAAAGACAGATTCTGATGTACTAACAGGAATAATTTGGATGTGAGATGAGGCCGATGCCTGGCAGGAGGCTTTGAGTTTAAACGGATTATAAGGAGTGTGAATAGAAGAAAACAAAATGGAGGCTTGAAACACATCAATTCTGTTAATTTTAACAGAAACACTTAAACACTACAAATAGTAGTTTCATGCAATGTGTTTCTAGATCTTATCCTTCAATCTAGATCCTTGTGTCTAGAGCAGGATCTGGACTGTATCCGTGTATCTAGATAGCTGTATCTACCTATATTCTTGGATCTAGATCATATCCACGTATCAAGACCCTTGCTCCTAGACCGTATTCCTGTATTTAGATCCATGCATCTAGATCTTTATCTAGATCTTACCTTTGTATTTACTATAGATCCTTCTATCTAGATCTGGATGCTTGTATCTACATTCTATTGTATCTAGATATTTGAATCTGGATCATGTTGTTGTATCCAGATCTTTGTACCTACATCGTATCATTGGATCTAGATACTTGTATTTAAATTGTATTATTGGATGTAGATCCTTTTATCTAGATCATATTTTTGTATCTGAATTGTATCTCAGTATTTAGATATTTGTACCTAGATTACGTACTCGTATCCAGATACTTGTATCTAGGTTGTATCCTTGTATTGAAGGATATGCTAGCTGTTTGTGCTGGCTAGCAGTTTCCCCCTGTTTCCAGTGTTTGTGCTAAGCTAGGCTACACATCCTGGCTGATCTCCATCTGAAACTCATGACTTTGGAGAACAAGAGGGTTTTCAGAAATGAAGGTGTGTTGCTTTGAGCATCTTATAAATGTAGTATTGAATCATCATCATCATCATCGCATGTTACAGTGACGTCAGGCTGAAGGATCGTGTGTGTGTGTGTGTGTGTGTGGGGTCTTCACTGATGGATCTTCTTCATCACAGAACTTCAGAGCTGTTTGAAGCCACTGTACAAACGTTAGCTGTAAGCTAGCTAGCAACGGACGCACAGACCGTGTGTTCAGGTCTTTACACACAGAACCAACAACTCGAAAATGCAAAATATTGCACATCAAAACTATTCATACCGGCAGCACATTTGCGATTGATAGACTAATTGATTGATAGACTGATTGATAGACTGATTGATTGATTGATGGACTGATTGATAGACAGACTGATAGATTGATTCGTGCCAGCTCATTCTGCAGAAGTAAACGTATAAAGCCTGTGTGCTCCAGTGTGTGATGTAGCTGTGGGGGGGTCTCTGTGCAGAGCTACCAGCTCTGCTCCATCCAACAGTAAACTACATCAGCTGCTCCACACGTCGTCCTTGAGTTCAGGCTTCATCATGTTAGTGTCCTTCGTCATAAAATACACAAACAACCAACAGGTCCGCCATCGTCATTACCAGTTGTGACGTGACGTCCGCTCCGCACGATGTGATTGGTTCATGCCTTTATTCGTCGTGCGAAAGCTCAGAAAACTCGACCTTTTCAAAGCGTAATATTCGCTTTCTGTGGGAAAGTAGTCATGACAAAACCAACAGTTCGAAAACGTATACTGACGTGAGAATGAATCGCACGATAAAAAGGCCTCCAGTGCGAGTCCAGCTTCTGAGCTCTGAACTCTGGTGTTTCCTCTCTGTGTGTTGATGAAGCAGATTCATTGAGTCTTTGCGTCAGTCATCACCACGCCGGGCGAATTCACGTCTGCTGGCGTCGAAACGTGACGTTCTGTCTGAACACTCGGTCGGACTGAAAGAAAAGAGGAGAGAGGGAGACGTGGAACAATCAGTGTAATCAGGGAATATTCGAACCAAAGGTCTCGGTGTCTTTCTTTGTGACGTCTTCATAAATCACTAGCTTCTGACATCATCTGTTTTTCCTTCATCACTTTAATTGTGAGTATTTTGGTTGTTGAGCGTGTGAGTGTGCCTTGCTGCTGAGCACGTTGGCAGTGTGACTGTTAACAGTCAGAAATACAGCCCTCGCCACGAGTTTGGTCCCAAAATAAAAAGATCATCTCAATGAATCACAGTAACATTTGTTGTTAAAGGCTTTGGAGAGACTGAGTGAAACGTCCTGAATGAATGAATGAACCTGTCGATCTGCCTGTTGTAGGGGAAAGGGGAAAGGGTCGTTGCCATGGTGCTGAAGGAGCTTCCTGGTAAAAAGGCATCCTCAGAAGGAAACCCCCTCCTCACCGTGACAACCAAGGTTGGCATGACGACCACGCTTGTTTGTTATCTGGCCTTTCTTTCTCCTTTTATTTCTGCTTGTTTGCTTGAACCTTCATGTTTAGTTTAGAGTCAGACCTTCTTCACTGTTCAGGACAAACCTCACAGAAAAGTGTTTTTATTTGTTCTTATTGTTTCTGTTGATTCTGATCTTTGAACCAGTTTTCCAGCAGAGATCTGTTACACCTCTACAACAGGATCAGATTGAAAGAAATCTGCATTTTAACCCAAAAATCTAAAGCACTAATCGCTGACAGTGAACACGAGCGGTCGGAGGGCCCCGCAGTAACAGCCTCAATGATGCAGTATAACCTGCTGAAGGAGAAATTGATTCATATTAGTTATTTTCATGAATTATAATCTTAAGAAACTACAGTGATGAAGATGTTGGTTCATACAACATCTGATGTGAGCTGCACATTTAACACAAGTCTTTATTATTGGGCTTTAAACACAGATGGGTGACATACATTACAAAACCATTAGTTTAGAACTCAGACTAATCAATAAAACAAGTCAGAATTTATCTCTTCATTCACCACTGCAACATGTTTAGAAGGGAAAGTCTGGAGGGAGATGCTAACAGGCTAACAGGAAGAGGCCTGGTCACACCAGGAAGTGTCAGTGACATTAATCTGCTCGTAAAACTTTATTTAAAGGTTCACTGTTGACAATTTTTATATAACATAATAATATTATTAATATTATCAGGTTCTTATCAGTGAGATTATAGGTGATTATTATTATAATCACAACTGATTTAATCATAATTTACTGTTTGCTAGATGATAAAGAGTCGGTCCTGAGATAACTTTATGATATGATGCTATATAAATACAACTAGCATGATGTCCTCCTGTCTGCTAACTGAGTGTGAACCAGGAGCAGTCTATACTGCAATACAACTGGATGTTAGCAACACAGCTAATAAGCAACGATAGCTTCCTCCATGTTGGACTCTCCGTCCAATCAGAGCTCGGCTTCCTATTGGTCAGCGGGGTGAATTTGTGTGTGAAAGTCTGACCGCAGGAGAGATGATATTTAATTACACATCCTGTTTGTGTTGTGTTTTATTTAACATTTGTACCTCCATATTCTGACTGAGTTACTTTTTGAATGATCTGGTATTGTTTCTCCTCCCAGCTGACCTCTGTGGTATTGATCACGGTGCTGGTCTTTGTTTGATCTGATCTGGATGTTCAGTGGAGCTGTTGTGCTATTTCACGGGATTAAATCCAAGCATATTCCAGTTGACATGTGGACGTACACGGCTGTGTGGATTAGGATTAGGAAGACACACACACACACACACACACACACACACACACACACACACACACACAGAGGTCTGGCCTCAGACTGAACCAGTGAATTAAAGGTTGTATTTTGACAAACCAGGAATCGTAGATGTGGATAACAGAGCACACCTTCAGACAGACTTCGTGGTGTTGACTTGTTTGTTCACATGAAGTGACAGAAGTGCGCTAGTGGCCATGATTTTCTGTCATCTGTTGGTCTCATGTCTGAAAAAACGCCTGAGACTTTTACGTAAAAGTCACGACGTCGATCTGATGAGGTAAAGCTTGTACAAGTTTAATCCACAGAGACGACATGTTTCATCTCTTCTGCACAAAGAAAACAAAAGCTGTTGAATAAACTGAAAATGAAGAGTTCGTTTGCTCTGTAATAACGTTAACTGATGAAACTGACGAGACATTTTATTGGAAGATTCACAAGACAGACGAGGAGGCGAGCGTCCTTCATGCTCACGATGGTCAATAATTAACAGCAAAATAAGTTTTAAAATCCATCAGTGATGCAGCCCGAGAGAAAACACTTTTTACTTCATATCGTTATACTTACTAGCAGTGACATCACTTCCTGTTGAGCAGCAGCTGCTAAATATTGTGTGAGCACGCAGCTCTTTCTGTAAATGTGCCGTCAGGTGTGAATGAAGCTGAGAAACATGAAGATAAAAGCATCAGATGCTGTTAGTCTGATTCAAACAAAGTGCTTCTCAGATGGTCAGTCTGTGTTTAAACTCCTTCAGGCTGTTTTCAGTCCTCCTCTGTTCTTCTTCTGTTTGCTTCTGTCAGCAGCAGCTCTGATGAATTAAACATTTAAAGAGATTGTAACGGTGAAATCGGCAGCAGCTGATTTAAGAACTAAATTTGGATGAGTGAGTCCTCTGCTGCTCTCTGAAAAGGTTCCAGGCTTCACACAAACACTAAATCATTCTTTAAGCTTTAAAAATGCATGAAGAGCTCCAACCCTGCAGAGGATGTGATCATGTTTGTGACTCATTTAGAAGCATTTCATTATGTTTGGACCAGTTATTCTTCTATAATGTGACATGTGCATGTTCCACACTGTCTTCCTTTAGTAAGCAGCAGAGATACAGTGCTGCACAGTATTCACACTCCTCGGAAGTTTTTATGTTATATTGTTTTACAATGTGAACAGCTTCTTGATTGGAGATTGATCAATATCAGATATTATCAAACATCCCAGAGGAAATGATCAAATTCTCAAAACTGCAGAACTCGTTTCTTCAGTAAAGAAACGCAGTGGAGCGCAGTAAAGAAACGCAGTGGAGCGCAGTAAAGAAACGCAGTGGAGCGCAGTAAAGAAACGCAGTCGAGGACAGTAAAGAAACGATCAATATCAGATATTATCAAACATCCCAGAGGAAATGATCAAATTCTCAAAACTGCAGAACTCGTTTCTTCAGTAAAGAAAAAGAGGGGAATGGAAGAAACGGAATGAAGAAATGGAATGGAATGGAAGGAATGGAAGGAATAAAGAAACGCAGTGGAGGACAGTACAGAAACGCAGTGGAGCGCAGTAAAGAAACGCAGTGGAGGACAGTAAAGAAACGCAGTAGAGCGCAGTAAAACGCAGTCGAGGACAGTAAAGAAACGCAGTGGAGCGCAGTAAAGAAACGCAGTAAAGGATGTCCCCTCCGTTGTAAAACAATAAAACAGGAAACCTTCCACAGATTGTGAATCCTGATCAGATATGTGCACAGTGACAGCAGCAGAGATACAGATATGAAGCTGTTTATTTATCCTCCATCACGTTCATTAAACCTGTCGGTCACAGTCTGCTCTCTGGTCTGTGCTGGTTTTGCTCTCTGGTCTGTAACTCTGCTGGTTTTGGTCTCCAGCTGGTCCGGGAGCAGCAGGAGAGTCGACCCCTGCTGAGTCCCTCCATCGATGACTTCCTGTCGGAGAGCCGGAGCGACGCCCCCTCCTCCCGACCCCTCACCTCCAACACAGCAGGTAGACTCCCGCTAATTATCACCTCCTCACCCCCCTCTGTCTCCCCCCGTCCTCCACAGCTCAGCTGGGATCCTCTTCATCCTGCTCAGGTCTCTGTTTACATCCATCCTCCTCTCACTGCTGGAACGACTGACTGGGTGCAGAGACCTGCTAACTGGGACTGATGGTGCCTCTTATTTTACTTACTGGTTGATGCTCCAAGTTACTTCTGATTTGGTTTTAGCCATGTTGGCATCAGAGGAAAGTAAAGGAAGAAGACATCTGTCCTCCACCTGCAACATCTCAACTATTGGATGGATTGTGATGTAATGTGGTTCATCGTTCATGTTCCCCTCAGGATGAACTGTAATAACTTTGGTGATTCTGACTTTTCATCTAGCGCCATCATCAGGTCAACATGCTAATGTGTCCAACACTTTGGTTTATGACCAAATACCTGCAGAACTACAGACATTCCCATCAGCCTCAGCTGCACTCTGTGTTTACTGCTAACTAGCTAATGTTAGCATGCTAACATGCTAAACTAAGATGGAGAACATTGTAAACATTATACCTGCTAAACTTCAGCATGTTAGCATGCTGATGTTAGCATGTAGCTCAAATCAATGCCATGTCTAAGCACAGTGAGATTAAATGCTGGACCGATGTTAGCATCTGTAAAGTCACGCTGCTAGTGTGGCTACAGATGACTTGACAAAGATCTTGTTTTTACATTGAGTTGATACTTCGGCTCTTCCTCCTTTACTTCCTCTTGTCTTTCTCTAGAACCACGTCCACACTGCCCTCCTCCTCCTTCTTTCTGTCTTTCTTTCTCTTCTTTTTATTTTCCTCAGCAATTCTCCCAGATCTTTGTTCCTGTCCAGCTTGCCCTCTCTCTTCCTGTCCTCCTCTCTTCTCCCTCTCTGACCTTCCCCTCTCTTTCTCTGTTTTCTCGTAATCTCTTTGCTCTCCTCTCTCTTCCTGTCCTCCTCTAACTATGTGTCCTTGGCCGTCCTCCTTCCTCCTCTGTGCCCATCTGTCACCTCCGACTCAGCAGGTACACCAGCCATTAATTAACACCTCTGACCTGCTCCGTCCTCCTCCTCACATTCATTATGAGTCTTAAACACTGTCTGCTCTCTTTGTTTGTTTCTGTATTTTCATTCATTTCATAAACTCTCCACAGCTCAGAAACAGAGAGACTAAAAGAGGAGACAGCAGCTGACATTTCATCTGTTCAAACTGGAGATCAAACTGTGGGATCATGTTTCAGAGTCTGATAATGACATTTAAAGGTCACTGTTCAGAGGAGGAATGCATATAATACATCAGTTATTGTTGCTTAAAATGAACATGTAATCTAATATTCAGGGCCTTTATTGATTATAGAGCTCAAATAAAAACACAGTCAACAGTTCTGACTGAAGGATTTCTGACTCATTGATGATGCAGAAGATCTGCCTCAGCGTGAGAGTCCGATCAAACCCGACGACTCCTCACATTAACTAAAACATCTGCATGAAATATAAAGCAACAAGAAAAGGGAGCAAATGTAGAATTTAAGGTATAAAGAACAAGTACACTGTATGGCCAAAAGTCTGTGGACAGCTGAACATTGCTGCCGTGTGTAGATACAACATAGGGGTTCAAATTTCATGACATTTCCTTAATTGATTATTGGACATGCTAGACATTGTTAAAAGAATTCACAAAGTGCCTGTTTTTCTGTGAAATCCAAACAGTTAGTTAGTTAAAGTCATATTAAAGTGTGAAGCATCCATACATTACGAGTGCGTCGATCTGGTTTGCCTGGAACTCGCCGTGGGAATAGTAATAATAATCTGTATTGTTGTGATTTTGCCTGCACACCAAGGTCTTTGCAAACTTCTTCTTTTAATTTATGCAGACTCGGCACAGGAAGTGCGTTGCTGCCTCCCGCTGGTTAAAAACAACAACACATTTGGTCTCTGCAAACCGAAATGATGTACGAGTTTATTTACATACAGAGCGTGAAGTGAGATCCGATCACAGGTGGTTACTGGAGACACAGGTTAACACTAGGTGTGAACAGGGCCATAGAGGTGGTATGGCAGCTGTACACTCAGTGTCCAGTTTATTAGGTACACCTGTAATAAATCCTCCTACATGAAGGTGTTCAGTTTGTGTTGATTCACCTGGAGGATGCAGTTTGTGCTGCTGTTGAACTGTATTGTGTTACACTGACAGGTGTTTGTTTAGATCATTAACAGTGATTAAGTGATTCAGTGTGTACATTTGTCATTCAAAGTGTCAGACTGAAATCAGCAAGTTGAGAAATCTGGATTTTCTGCATCTGGTTAAATAAAGTCAGACTTCAAGTTGAGGTTCAGGATTTCTTGGATCGCTTGTCTGGAAACCGACGCACCAAACTGTTGCTGTTTCCTCTAAATCAAACTTGTTAGGCTTTAGGTTGACTAGTTATCAGATATTAACCCTCCATCCTGTCGTCCTGCAGTTCTGTCCACAGCTCTGGACCTGGTGGACCTCAGTGAGCCGGGGGAGGGCAGCGGGGGCAGTAATAGTGGCAGTAATGGTGGCAGTAGTGGCAGCAGTAGTAACAAGGACCAGAGGAGGAGCCCTCTGAGGAGGAAGGGCAGCTCGAGGAGCCCTCGACGCCGGACAAGACCTGACGAGACGGAGCTGATCCAGGTGGAGGTGGAACACCTGCCTGCCAGTCCCAGAACACCTGAGAGGATCTCACTGGACTCAGGTACTGTTCTCGCTGCAGTGTCTCCATGCTACAAACGTCTCAGAACCAGTAAAATCCAAAACCTCGCAGGTCCTCATCCTGGCGCATGGTCCTCACAATAACGCCAGCTTCAGATTGAGCTGCTTCTCCTCACGTCGGTGTTCATTTGGTTAAAAGCTTTGAACTCAGTCGGCTGTGAGTGAAAACCAGTGGAGGCTGACGTTAATCTGAGCTTTTACTGTGATGAGAATTGAACTTCCTGTTTCACCTCTGTGTGCTTTCACACTCGCACAGCTGATTTTAGGACTCTTGTTTGGTAAACGTGATCATGAACTTGAATTAAACTTGTGAATGTTCATGACGATAATTTCAGTTTATGACAACCTGTTTTTGTGGTTTTGGTGATTGTTCAGATGCACTCTGCTCAGAGCTGAAGCTTCATGTTGTTGTGTTCACAGTCAGCCTGTCGTCTCCTCTGGACAAATGGGACGAGGTGAATCTGGACGTGGAGGACGGAGGACGCAAGAGATACGAGAAGAGATGCACCTCCCATCACTCCTCCAGTGAACTGCTGTGGTAAATAAAACCAGGGAACAGTGGGTGTGTTGAAGCACAGAGACCCGATTAATGTGGACGCAGTTTACTGTCTGTCTGCCTGACTGTCTGTCTGTCTGTCCAGCACTTTGGTCCACAGCTTCATATGTAGACAGCAACTGACTATAAAATGCCCTGATGTCCTTCCTGCTCTCCAGACGATGAACCTTTAGACTCCATGATCTCTCCTCTCAGCTGTTCACATGAAAAGTGTCGTAAATAGTAAAACAGAAGTTCAAACCCCGCCCACTTTCTTACCTACCCACAGCTTGCCAATCACAGCGCGAAGTGGGTGTGTTGTCTGACCGCTGGTTTCAGTTTAGAGCAGATAAATCCTCAGGATGTAGTGAGCACTGCAGCCTCTAGGGGGCACTAACACTGATACCAGCTTTGTGTTTTGGTCCTTCAGGTCTGCAGAGTTTAAAACTGATCCTCTGACAAAGAACTCCTTCGACATCCACAGCTTCGATGATCTGGACTTCATATCTTCATCACAGGTCAGCTGCTGATATTTGTACTGTAGTACTTCATCCTGACTAGAGTATTGTGAGACATCAGAGCTCCTGACAGACGGCACTCCACTGTTTTATCTGAAAACGTATTCAGACCACAGACTGTACACCGATCAGCCATAACAATATGACCACTGACAGGTGAAGTGAAGAACATTGATTATCTCATTACAATGGCACCTGTCAGTGGGGGGGTATATTAGGCAGCAAGTGAACATTTTGTCCTCAAGTTGATGTGTTGGAAGCAGGAAAAATGGGCAAGCGTAAGGATGTGAGCGACTTTGACAAGGGCCAAACTGTGATGGCTAGACGACTGGGTCAGAGCATCTCCAAAACTGCAGCTCTTGTGGGGTGTTCCCGGTCTGCAGTGGTCAGTACCTACCAAAAGTGGTCCAAAGAAGGAAAACCGGTGAACCGGCCCATTGATGCACGTCGGGAGCGAAGGCTGGCCCGTGTGGTCCGATCCAAAAGAAAATGTTGCTGAAAATGTTAATGCTGGTTCTGATAGAAAGGTGTCAGAACACACAGTGCATCGCAGTTTGTTGCGTATGGGTCTGCGTAGCCGCAGACCGGTCAGGGTGCCCATGCTGACCCGTGTCCACCACCGAAAGTGCCTACAATGGGCACGTGAGCATCAGAACTGGACCACGGAGACATGGAAGAAGGTGGCCTGGCCTGATGAATCATGTTTTCTTTTACATCAATGATGGCTGGGTGCATGTGCATTGCTCACCTGGGGAAGACATGGCACCAGGATGCACTATGGGAAGAAGGCAAGCTGGCGGAGGCAGTGTGATGCTTTGGGCAATGTTCTGCTGGGAAACCTTGGGTCCTGCCATTCATGTGGATGTTAATTTGACACGTACCACCTACCTAAACATTGTTGCAGACCAAGTACACCCCTTCATGGAAACAGTATTCCCTAATGGCAGCAGGATAATGAGCCCTGCCACACTGCAAACATGGTTCAGGAATGGTTTGAGGAACACGACAACGAGTTCAAGGTGTTGACTTGGCCTCCAAATTCCCCAGATCTCAATCCAATCGAACATCTGTGGAATGTGCTGGACAAACAAGTTCGATCCATGGAGGCCCCACCTCGCAACTTACAGGACTTAAAGGATCTGCTGCTAACGTCTTGGTGCCAGATACCACAGCACACCTTCAGAGGTCTAGTGGAGTCCATGCCTCGATGGGTCAGGGCTGTTTTGGTGGCAAAAGGGGGACCTACACAATATTAGGCAGGTGGTCATAATGTTATGGCTGATCGGTGTATATAAAGATGGCTTCCGTGTCTCCTCTTCCTCCCACTGAACAAAAATGAGGCCAAAATACCCCGGGTACGGGAGCTGCCATCTTGTGCTGGTGACGTCATTTGGAGCCAGTTTGTGCAGTAGTGATCGAGGACCCGCCCACACACCCGCCTGAACCAATCACAGCACACTCACAGCTGTCAATCATGACGTCTCACCCCCTTTTTATAGCATCAAATAACTAATTAAAACCAAACTGATCAGAAGAACGAGCACTTGAACAAACATCAGCGTGAGAAGAACCTGAAATGACAGAAACCATCTTTGGGAACATTTTATTTGACGTGTACTTTGACTTTTCAGTTTGGTCCACATCCCATCCGCTAACATGGAGGGGGCGGGGCTTATGACCTATACTGCAGCCAGCCACCAGGGGGCGATCCAGATGTTTTGGCTTCACTTTTAGGGAGCTGTCATGTCGTCCATCTTTATATACAGTTTGTGGTAGAGACACTAAAACATAAAAGACAAAAACAAACCAAATTCAGTGTGTAGTTCAGGGAGCCTGGGATAATGGAACGTTCCCTGCAGATGCTCAGATCTGGTGGTTAGTTCAGGTGTTGTAATGTCTCTTTAATATGATTGTGACTTTGTGTGTCTGTTGGTTTGTCTTACTGTATGACTGACGGCTGACCTTTCTGTGTGTGTGTGTGTGTCTGTGTGTTCAGGACTGTGGGGCGTCCAGACAGCGCAGACGGACTCGTTCCCTGCTGGCCAGAAAGGAGTCTCTGGAGGACGAGTTTGTCAGAGCGAAGGCTGCTGTTGAGGTATAAACACACACACACACAGTGACAAAAAGTCGTCACTTTGCAGAAACTGTCCCACCTCCACATATTTTCGTGTGGTCTGAAGACAGGAATAAAACGGTCTCTGTCCTTTCAAAGTGCCTGTGCAGCAGCTCGGTGAGGTTGACGTGTCAGATATCAGCTGATCTTCAGAAACAGATATCATCTGTTTGCTGATCAGAGATCCACTCTGTACTTCCTGTCACATTCAGATAAATGACGCTGCATGAAAGCAGCAGACTCAGGATCAGGTTTCATATCGGACTCTGTCCTCGTCCTCAGCTGCAGTTTGACACATCTGATGGTTATTTTGCTTTTTGTATTTTAATTTAAATGTGATGATACATGTAAAAGAAGTCCAATAGTTTAAAAAGCGCCATGGCATCGAACATAATGAGCCTGAAGCTCCGTACAGTGTACAGACCTGAGAGTCTGACTCTCTAGAAACAGAAGAAGAGGAGTTCACTCAATGTGGAACTGAACATCCTTCAGGTTCTGATGTTTTCACTGATGAACTGAGCGTCATTTAGGTTTTTCTACAAATCAAATGTTGCTGCTTTTTCCTTCTGATGGTCTGTTTAGTTAGCAGTTCAGGACGGGTCAGGACGGGTCAGGTCCAGGTTGGATCAGGACGGTGGATGAAGGGGGTTTATATAACGGTGTGATTCGGTCTGGAGGAGGTGAAGTGAACTGACAGCTCAGTGATTAAAGTGCAGATTTTCTCTGTCAGATATTTGATCTCTCGTGTCGATGAGTTCGTGTCGTTCTGCTCTTCAGTCTCGTCAGCTCGGCTCAGTGAACCAATCGCAGCGTCTCGTCTGATTGACGAGCCGCTGATTAAAAGCTCTTCTTCATCACAGCTGACAGCTTCTGAATTTAATCCACAGAGGTCGACGCTGTCTGACTGACGGTCTGTAAAACATGAGATAAAAGTGGAGCTCAGGGTCTGAAGATTTCATCTTTTATTGATAATTGTTCCTTCAACCAGAAACACACCAGGATTAGTTTTATTGGTTAAAACATGATCATATAGAACATCATTATATTATATGTTACAGATGAAGATGATTTAAAAACATCCACGAGATGCCTAAAACTAACAGATACTGGAACATATAATAATATTATTTATTTTAAAATGTGTATAATGACTTAGTCTACAAGTTAATACACGTTAAATTGCTTATATTAAATAAACAATTCCTGAGTCAGAAGGTGAGATGGTGACTGATGCTATGCTAAGCTAGCAGGACGAGTTTAACTGTGTCATGACTGGATTCAGCTGCTGCCTCGTTGTTGTGAGAATTATCAAAATGTTGCTTTGTCAAAATTTATATTTGATCAGTTACAGAAAAATATACAGTTCATTTAGCTTTAGCTACAAGCCAGCTGTGGCTAACTGACCAGAGAGTGAAGTGCAGCAGCAGCTTCTTGAACTCTGTAAACCAGAAAATTATCTTTTTCTACATCTTCCTTTCTCTGAGGGAAACGTGAGCACAGAATAAAGTCAAAGTATAAAAGTCTTAAACCTGGAGAT
The DNA here is from genome assembly GCA_005408345.1 of Macquaria australasica. Lineage (NCBI taxonomy): Eukaryota > Metazoa > Chordata > Actinopteri > Centrarchiformes > Percichthyidae > Macquaria > Macquaria australasica. The sequence goes on along the minus strand of SEMN01001350.1, from coordinate 11,880 downwards.
TGACACCAGACTGAGATCAGCTGATAATGCAGAACCTGCCTGTATTAGTGTTGTACTTTAGTGGTGCACATTTCTTGACTTTTGGGGGATTTCTGGGGGTCTGGGTTCCTGGTTGGTAGTCCAGTCTGGTTTGTACAGTAGAGAGAACTGGACTGTTGACTTCTATCAGATCACACGATCTGTTGTCCTCCCAGATGTGTTTGAGTCTTCGTCGTCTTCGTCACGCTCTGATGTCAGCACTCTGTCCTCCGGCTGCATGTTACTGCAGTACTTTGTCGTATGCTAATACTCAGACTGCCTCCGTCTGCTGGTTGTTTCCTGTCTGAAGCTGATTGGCTCTGACAGTCTCTGGTCCAAAAAACTGCCATCTGGATTTTATATTCCAACCGGAGACAAACGAGCTGAAAGCCTCATCGCTCTGTGGAGGAGGTGAAGTAAAGGTGAGGAGGGCGGAGAGCGCTCCTCCTGCTGAGTGTCTAATGATGGACTCTGAGTCCTGATCCAGTATTTATATGTTCTACATCACACAGCTGCACTCTGAGCTCAGAGACGCCGGTCGGACCCGTTTCTGCAGTAACTCTTCATGTTCAGAGTTCCTGACTGACAACTGCTGTGGACATACACACTGAAGGGGAGAAGTCAACCATGACTCCCATGGTGCATTTCACCAACAGCCAATCACAGAGAGAGCTTCACATTCTGTTATCACCTGATCATTCAGCCGTTTCAATGAGTTCAGTTTCATTCATGTGGAGATTGAAGACGTGTCCGTTTACCTCTGAGACACTATCCAGGTGCATCATGGGAAATGTAGGATGCAGTGTTGTGTGACTCGCTGAATCACTGGATGTGTTGTGTTTCAGTCGGACACAGAGTTCTGGGACAAGATGCAGGCCGAGTGGGAGGAACTCGCTCGCAGGAACTGGCTGGAGGAGTCTGAGGGCCAGGGGCCAATCCCCCCCACCGTCTCACCTGCCGAGAAGGTAAGTTCAAAACCTGGTCCACAACCACTGCTCCTGTAACCTTTGACCCCTCGGCCCTTTAAACATGAGACCTCTCTGGGGTAGACAAGTATCCCAGCATGCATTTCACATCAACCAGCGGCGATAGATGATGTTATAATTCTCTTTCTACAAGTGTGAGGATTAAGTCCTGCACGGGCCTGAAACTGAGACCTGAGACATGAACCCGGCCCATACCCGCACCTTTCAGACCTGCACCACCACCAGAATCCGGCACCACATGTAGAACCTGGACCAGCTGCTGATCCAGAGGTTTAGTGACAAGGTGAACGTAGCTGGTGTTGGTGTGCAGGTGTGTCCAGGTGAGCTGGGACGCTGCTGGACTCACGTACAAATGAATTGTACTTCCTGTTTACCCAGCATGCAGAGAGAAGCCAGTGGCTCAGACGGCAGATTATCAGTGAGATGATGTTTGTCAGCTTTAATGTCGTTTTAATCCTCTGACCTGAGATCAGCTCTGAAGCATCACTAATCCCACAGTAATCCCGCCTCCGCTCAGGTGTTACATCACCGTGGTGACGGAGGTGAAGCCACTCTGATGTCGACACGTTATCAAACATCTGTTCACATCACAGATCAGCTGGAGCTCCGGCTGAGGTTTTATTCTCCTTCAATCGGCGTGTTTGAAGGTTTGGAGGCCTGTTGAAATAGTGGGGGGGGTGAGTAATCAATCACCTGTACCATGTGATCGTCAAGGTGATGGATCAGTTGTTGTGCTCTGCTGCAGCCAATATAAAAACACCCAAAGGGTGAGTTTGTGACGTTTCCATCAGTTTATTGATTAACGATTAGTAACAGGAGCAGAACTCACAGAAAATAGATTTAATAGATCGCTCTGATTACATGATTAAATCTGGATCAGATCTAACAGGAAGTGAGTTTCTTCTGAACTATTACAGACCTGAGCTGCTGAGTCGACCAGTGAACCGGCTCCTTGGAAGTCTGACAGTGATGACCTTCACCCAGCAGGGGGCGCTCACATCAGTCAGCTCTGTTCTGGTTCCTGACTGAGATTTGAAAAATACACTTCCTGTAACTTTTTCATTTTCGCTGCATTTCACTAAATCTCAAGCTAACGAACTCCACAGAGCCGCATCGTCTTTGAGACGATTACAATCAGCTTCAGAACAAACACCTGGAACAGTTTGTGTTTGCAGTGAACTGAACTCTTTGTGCTGGTTTTCCAAACAATTAATCGATTCATTGAGAAACTAATTGGCACATTAATTGATTATGAAGATAATTGTAAGTTAAGCTGAATCGTTTTGTATAATTTGGCCTGATGGAAGCATGATGCTGATCCACATGATCCCTGACCCCACACAGGTAATGTGGTCTGGTGTCTGCAGGTACTGGTACTGAAGGAGCTGGTTTTGTCTCGTGCAGGGTTACTACTTCAACACCAACAACCCGTACAGAGACTGGCCCAACGCCTTTGCTGAGGGGCAGGAGAAGGCCCGGGAGGGAGACCTGAACGCTGCCGTCCTGCTGCTGGAGGCCGCCATCTTACAGGACCCGCAGGACTCTGAGGTGACTCTGAACCTGAGACCTGATCCAGCTGCAGGGTTTTCAAACCAACAAGCATCTGAATCATAAAGTCAGGGTTTAATGTGTCTCAGTGAATCCTGAACATACAGTAGTATATTTACCAAAATGCCCTGAGAACAGCAGACGTCCAATATGAAGGTTTTTATTAGGTCACATTTCTCAGTACTTCTAATAATATAACTAGTTAAACGACTGTGAGCTGGACCCAGATAAACAGCAGAGGATGGACGGATGGCTTAACCAGTGAAAATGAGTAATGAGACGGAGTTTGATGTTAGTTCAGATGGTTTAACGTCTCCTGACAGCCTGCACACATTTAATAACTCTTTAACCTCCTGAGGACTTTTCAGGACCTGCAGACTCGCTGATCTGAATATTTTCTATTGTGATAACAACAGATCGTGAAGCTCTGTAATTGGCTGTTTGTTGGTGAAATGCACCCTGGGAGTCATAGTTGACTCCACCTCTTCAGTTTCAGAACCAGATGCTGAACTTCACAGTGAAGTGTTGCAGTGACTCTTCTTCGTGTGTTTTCAGGCCTGGCAGGTTTTAGGAATGACTCAGGCTGAGAACGAAAACGAACAGGCCGCCATCGTGTCACTGCAGAGGTCAGACTGATCTGGGGGGGGGGGTATTAAAGCATCACCTGTGCCAACTGCTGCTAGCAGAGAGAAGCTAACCCATTTCACCTGCCGCAGGTGTCTGGAGCTCCGCCCCAACAACCTGCCGGCTCTCATGGCGCTCGCCGTCAGCTTCACCAACAGCAGCATGCAGCGGGAGGCCTGCGATGCTCTGCGCCGCTGGATCAGCCACAACCCCCGATACAAACACCTGGTCCTGGACCACAGGAGCCCACTACAGGGCTCCCCGGCCACGCCGCGCAGGGGCCCCCACACCTCCACGCCAGCCAGGTACGAACACCTGAGGGACGTTAGAGCAGCTCAGGAAACACACATCCTGCAGTCATCAGTAATATACTACAGTACCCATGAGTCTCAGCTACCATTGCTATGGCGACAACTACACTCAGAGCTGTGACATCACAGTTGTCATAATCGGGAGGCTTGATTTAAATTTTCTAAATTTAAGATCAGAACCTCCAAATTCAAGTTGAGTCCTCCGCTAAAGCGAAAACACATTTATCATGCAGCCTGGTGTGTGTGTGTGTGTGTGTGTGTGTGTGTGTGTGTGTGTGTGTAGGTCTGAGCTGCAGGACGTGCTGCTCCTCTTCCAGGATGCGGCTCTGTTGAATCTGGACTGTGTAGATCCAGACCTGCAGACTGGACTGGGAGTCCTCTTCAACCTCAGCTCAGACTTCAACAAGGCTGTGGAGGCTTTTACTGCAGCGCTGTCTGTCAGACCGCAGGTAACACACACACACACAAGTATACAAAAGACGTGTTTTGTACATAAAACCTGCGTACATATTTTACTTGTAATGGAGTATTTTTACAAGGTTGTTATACAGTTTACTGGTACTTTAAGGGTTAAAAACTCTGAGAAATTCCCCTGAACCACCATCAGATACATCAGGTCCTTCTGACGTGTGAACGATGTTTACAGGGTGGAACCTGGTAATTACAGGAACTCCAACAGGACTTGAACGCAGCACAACAGGACTGAGAACAAAGAGTATAATGTTCCAGTCCTAATCTTTATTTTCAGCCTTCTATAGACATGAGAGTGTTTGAGTATCAGTGATGTGAAGGGACGTCCTGTTAGAGACGAGTGTTTTATTTTGGAGGGCTCTGATTTAAAGTGATGTGTGAAACATGTTGGAGCTTCAGGGAGTCGAAGGGAACCATGGAGGACCCCCCAGGTGGTCGGATCATTCACCTGGCTGTAGTCCGATGATGTCGTGACGTGCTAACTTCCTGTCTGTTCCTCTGCAGGACTACCTGCTGTGGAACCGTCTGGGGGCAACGCTGGCGAACGGTGACCGAAGTGAGGAGGCGGTGGAGGCGTACACCAGAGCTCTGGAGCTGCAGCCTGGATTCATCCGGTCCAGATACAACCTGGGGATCAGCTGCATCAACCTGGGAGCTCACAGGTAACAGTCAAGCTGGTCTCACAGTATGCTCACCTGGACGGGCTGAAACCTGAGCAGAGGGGGGATCAGCTCCTACAGAGGAGGCAGAGAGAGACAGGAATCTGTACTCAAATAAACCATAATGAATTATAAAGTATTTACATCCACGTCTGAATAATGTCAGATAAGACGAAGAAAATCCTCAAAACGGAGGAGAAACCTCAAATCAATCAATAGATCACAAGCAGCTGCTGATTCTTTTCTGTGGATCAATAACTGACTAATTGATCAGCATGATACTGATTGAGAGTCTGGAGTCTTTGTAAAAGACATCAGAGAACCGGAGCTTTATGCTAAATACTCAAACTCAGTGTGGTCTTCCAGCGTGCTTACATTAGATCTCATGTGGTCCTGGTCTGGTCCTGCAGGGAGGCGGTCAGTAACTTCCTGACGGCTCTGAACCAGCAGAGGCGGAGTCAGCGTTGTAGCCACCAGCAGATGTCAGCTAACATCTGGGCTGCCCTGCGGATCGCCGTCTCCATGATGGACCGACCCGAGCTGTTCCAGGCCGCCAACGTCGGGGACCTGGACCTGCTGATGAGAGCCTTCGAGGTGGGCGACGTCTGACGTGGTCTGATGGGCGTGTTGCCTCCCAGAGACGGGTCGGACAGTTTGGTTTGAAACCAAAGAGCCGATGGCGGCTGCAGGAAAATCCTTTGCAATATAACAGCACAACCCTTTAGCTTCCTGTTTCTAAGTCTTCTGAAGGTCCTTCAAAGTTTTCAACTCTGTTTTAAAAAGAGTCCAGAATATCAAGTTCTTTAAGATGTTATAAACTAACAGCCAACTGAACAGTGATGTCACAGTGTACTGACACACCCTGGAGTGCACTTCTACATCACGAGGTCAGAAAAGTTACTTTCTGTTTTTATTGGCTGTTACGAACGCCATGTTTACCCGTCTGTCTTTATAATTCAGTTTCATGTTTCCACAGCAGCAGAGTCGCGTCACTCACTCGTTTCTAGTCTCTTACTTTGCTGTTCAGCTGCCGTCAGTGAAACTCAACACTTCCTGCTCAAATGTTTCACACTAAAAGCCTTCCAAAAACATCTGTACAAAGTGCTGAGCTTCAGTGATCGAAAAAACCTCAAAGTAGAAACAAACAAAGTGTGACTGATGGACAAACATCATGCTGCATGTGACATGATTACAGTACAGGTGATTCCACCTTTTATTTGTTTGATCGTCTTCAGATCATTTAAAGACATTTTATTGGATTCTGTTTGTTTTCTGACAGATTGATTTGATTTGTGAAGTTTTTCTTACCTGATGAACCTGCTGCTTCTCTGAACACTGACCTCTAATACAGTATATCTAAATATGTTATAGACACTGACGTACCTGTTCCACTCTGCCCTGCAGACAGAAACCTTCCTGCATCGTTCCTCAGAAAAACGTCTTTATATTCCTTCTTAAAGTATTAAAACTATAAACATGAAATGTACCTGCAGATCTGCCTCGTAGCGATGTAGAAATTTAAACCATTTTACCAACAGCAGGTCTGATTTGCACCTTGTGCTCACCTGACAGGTGTCCGTCCCGTCGGCCATCTTGAACACAAACGGCTTCTTCATCAGGAGACCTGAAAGAAAAGTGAGGAGAGTTTTAGTTAATGAAATGATTTAAACACTGGAGATGATTTACTGTAAACAGTTTGTAGTTTCCTCCAGTTTGGGGAATAGTGCTCAGAGCATCGCTGTTGAATAAATATAGCTTCATATTATGGAGTCACACAGCCTTTAATCATTCTTTTATTTTATTTGGATATTTTTGCATCCTGATGCGTTTTTCAGTGACAACCTTCAGATTTTTTTTCACGCCATCAGTTTATTTTCAGTTTCCACTTCCTGTTTCTCTTTGCTGCTGTTTTTCACATAGAACCAAACGTTGGCGCTCGTGTCGCTGCCCGCTTTGTTCTGCACACGTCGGAGCAATTTACGCCAGTTTCTGGGATTTAAATAAAATAATGTTATCTTTGGTTTTACGAGTTATGAAATAGAAGATTCAGATGTTTCTTATTAAATAAATACTTTTCCTGTTTTTGTAAAGATTGTCTGACATATGGAGCTAATTTCATCATTCAGTCACAATAAAAGCTGGTAAATGCTTGCATTGCTCGAATAAAGTAAATGTTAAATTCATTCAATTATGGAAAATGTTATATTAATGTATATTTATTACGATCAATATGTTTTTCTATAGATACGTTCCACTGATCAACATGTCTGACTTCCTTGGCACATTTCTGCATTTAAGAAAAATCAGCGGTGACAGGAAGTAGCTGTATTTTGGCACATGTGCAGAACAGACCGACAGCTCGCCTGACGAGCATAACGTCAGTGAAACGTGAACTCGAACCAGCCGGTTCTACAAACAGCAGCAGAGTTCAAACTGAAGGAAACCTGAAGATCGGCAGAATGAAATAACGTCATTATTAACGCCTGTGTTTCCTGACTCCGTGATATTAGAACAGGTTACTGAATCTGACCACGTTTAACGTTCAAGGTTCAAACATTCAGATCTGTTTAAATCCCCAGTTTAAACTGTGACCGCTTTCTTTTAACTTCTCGAGTTTTAAGGTCACATGACGTAAAGTTTAACAACAAGTGAAGAAAAACGAGCTCAGGGAGGTCAGTGATGAAGAGGAGGAAGAGCAGAGTCATCACTGTGGTGACACTGACTCAGACAAGATTAAGTGACAAGCCTGAGGTACTCTGAGGTACTCTGAGGTACTCTGAGGTACTCTGAAGTACTCTGAGGTACTCTGAGGTGTTGAAGCTCAAACTTAAAGCCATAACGTGCTGATCAGGACTTCGTAAAGGTAAAAACTCACCTGTTTGTTATTTTGTTGCAGCTCGTCATGAAACAGACGCCATGTTTATCAGATGGTCCGGCGGGGGTGGGGGGGCTGTTCACACCTGACGATGTCACCTCCTGCAGGTAAAGACAGGAACAGCAGGCTTAACACGAGCGCCACCTGCAGGAAACAGCTGACCCGCTCCAGAGACGTTTCCAGGTGTTGAGCCTCAGTATTAGCAATAATCCAGTGTCCGTTTCCATGGAAACACAGTGAAACAGGAAGTGTCTTTAAAGCTGCAGATTCACTAAATGTAAACAAATACAAGCTAACATAAAACGGGGCTACAGCTAACAGCTAAAGCTAACGGCTGTCTCCACGACAACATCAGTGTACATAACACAAAGCATCATGGGACGTGTTTGTGTGTCTCATCGTGGTTCTTATATCGTGTTCTGTTTACTGATGTTACTGTAAACTACTCATTTTAAATAGTACTTTTTACTACATTTATCTGCTTTAGTTACTTTTCAGGTTCAGATTTTACAAATAAGATGAATTATTACACAAGTAACTAAAACCAGCTCCACCTCGACCAACTGCAACAAATATCCAGTAATAATTAAAACGTCATTCTGCATGTTGAGTACTTTTACTTTTGATAATGAAGTACTTCAGTAAATGATTTGAAAGCTGCTTTTAGGTTTACACTGTAAAAAGTGTCGCTCTGTACCTGCAGCTGCTGCTGTTCCTGTTTCTGCCTGCAGGAGGCGCAGCTCACACCCACCTGCTGGAGCTGCTGCTCTGTGATTGGTTGATTCTGGCTGCACCCGTTCTCAGGTTTTTCAGTTTGTAGTTTTATTTTGACGGCTCTCAGGTGACTCTTCTGGCTTCAGTTTCTCTGCTCGATGCTCAAAAACACAAAACTAGAGATTCAGTCAAACTGAGTTTAAAGCAGCAGAATATATTTATACAGCATCAAATATTAACCAAGAAATATATCCAAGTTCATCAATATTTATTCAGTATTTTAACAAACCAGGTTTGGTTCTCTTTCACAGAAACTAAAAACTGTCGACTGGAAAATCTAATTTCTGTGATTCCTTTATTAATGGAACATTATTAGCTCTACACTTAGCTTTAGCCCTTTCCTAGTAGTAAATAATAAAGTCTGACATGTAAAGTGTTGGATTATAAAGTCACATTAAAAACAATCGAACCAACAGGAAAAATAAAAACTGGGACGAGCCCAGACAGACAGACGTGTCTTTACTGTTTCAGACCAGCAGGTGAGTGAAGCCTCTTCATCGTCTGGAGTCCAGCGGTTTGATCACGTCGCTGCTGAAGAAGCTTCAGAGTTTAAAGATTCACAAACTGTTTCAGACACAAAGACTTAGGAAATGATCCGTTTCACTGGCAATAAATAAAGTAACAGACTGAACACCTGAAGGAAAACTGACTCTCCTGTTTTCTGTATCTGATGGAGACGATTTTAAAGTTCAGTCTTCCATCTGAGAGGTTTGAGATATTATGTTTTACAGATACACGCATACATTAGTATAAAGTTGTCCTTCAGGTGATGTGATTGGTTGGTTGGTTGATCAATAAGCTGAAGAGTGTGAATCTTCCCTCTGCAGGTGTCAGCTGTGTTCTGGATGTTCCTCATGTAAATGACTGTACACACAATAATCACATGTAAAGTGATATTTTAGAAAATAAACTACTGATACTGAACTTGAAAAACTCTCATTGGTCGGAAACATACTAGAAATAAAGCAGCAGCTTAATCAATTAACTTCTGCTTTTCAATACAGAGAAGTCAGAGCTGCTGTTTGATCAATAGTTTTCTCTCTGCTGAGTTTCACCTGAAGGTTTCATCAGAGTATCCAGTAAAACCACTGATACGCCAGTCTATTATCAACTATCAATATTATCTACTTAATACAATCTACTTATCAATATTTGATTGGTTTCCTGTCAAAATTAATTAATCCAGTGCTCTCCTTCACTGACCTGCCACCTGTCAGCCAATCACAGCTCACGTAGTGAGAGCGTGATGAAGGATGATGTCATCATGATGTCATCCTTCTCTCAGCAGCTCTGTGAAACGCTTGGTGACGAAGACCGGGTCAGGGTCCTGGTTTCTGTCAGTCCTGCTGAGTCAGCTGACTGATGATTGTGCAGGTGTTTCTCACCTGAGCATCGCAGCGACCTTCAGACGTGTTTTTACCTTCAGAGAGAAGACGAGTGTTTCAAATCAGTTCCCATCTGTGTCCCTGCTCACCTGTCTGTCTACCTGTCTGTGTCCCTGCTCACCTGTCTGTCTACCTGTCTGTGTCCCTGCTCACCTGTCTGTGCTCCTGCAGGTGTAGGTGCAGCAGAGTGATCCTGACAGTCGGCTCTCGTTTATTAACCGTCATGTAAGCGGAGAGAAAGGTTCAGGTGGTGAAGTCCGTCTCATTCACTTCAACAGAAACGGATGAATTCAAAGATGAGACTCTTATTGATCGTCACTTCTCATCTATCAAATGCAGAGCAGTGCATTGTGGGATTGATTTGATTACACACTCAAATAAGATGGCGGACGTAACTATGGAGCCCTGCGCGCGCACACACACACACACACACACACACAGATTAGTTCAGGTAACATCAGCACATAAACAGGAACAGCCAATCACAGCCACTCTGACGCTGAAGAGATCAGTGAGTGACCTGCTGCTCAGCCATGTTTTAATGATCAATACACCACGCCTTTGTTGAATACTGGATTCTGATTGGTCAGTTACGGCATTCTACGGTCTGTTTCTGAACACAGAGCTGCAGGTGTTCCTGTATCCAACAGGAAGTTAGCATCACCTGGTTCCCTCCACAAACAGCCAATGGGATGTTTCCATTGGATTCTGGATTATTGCAGGAAACAGAAGTTTATGATTCTTACATGTTTTGTTCAGCAGGATAATCTTCACACATGAACTCCACTTTATGATGTTTGAAGCGTAAAGTCAACCTCCAGCAGTAAAAAGCTGACGTTAGGCTGTAAACCAGCTCCACCACGGTCACATGACTTCAGCGTCTCCACCACTGAGCTTCCAGCACTGACCTCTTCTACAAAAGCCTTTGGGAAAGTTTGAGTTAGAACAGTTTGCAGTATAAACCCAACGAGGCTGTAAAGGAGGACGAGTGAGTCGATGAGTTTCTGTGTTTAACGTCCCGACAGCCTCTGGAGTCTCATTTAGACTCTTGTTAGCAACCGACTTTTTTAAGACACGGAGAAGCTTCAGAACTCACCAGTGGAGGATTTACTGACGGAGTTTATGTCGCAGAACAAAACGCTTGTGTTAACCACAGACCTTATTTCAGGCTTCGAACCAAAAACCTGTTCAAGAAACCCACTGACTTCCAGAGGAGGGGACAGGAGGAGCTAACATGCTAACTCACTTCAGGGTTCTGGACTCAGTCCTGCAGGACTCTGTACAGACTGCTGCTCTGGACGCAGCTCTGATCATAGACTCTGGAGGACCACGTCCAATCATATTAATCCACAGAACAAAGTCCAGTAAATGTATTTAATATTAATTTTAATTTGGAGAACACGAAAGTTTGGATTCATGGCTAATGGCTGAACTGTCCCCAGAAAGAAAAGAAAAGAAGAAAACAGCAGGAAAAGCAGAGAAGACATGAAGTAAACCCTGAACTGAACACGGTGCGGGCAGCGTTCAAAGACATCATGGAAAATAAAATGTCAACAGACTTTGACAGGTGCTGCGGTCAGTTTATGCATCGGTAAAACATCCTCGATAGCCAGCTAACTTTACATAGCAATCGTTCAGTTAAACAGCTGAATCGCAGACTATTCTTTAGCAGAAGCAATAACATCAGTTTAAATCACTGCTGTGTGTTAAATGATTGATTTCTTCAGTCAGTAGGCGTGTAATATGCTGAACATCATCTCAGACAGTTCACTCATCAGGAGCACCTGCAGGACTACTGAGCTCAACACACCCATCGTCATGACAACTGCATCTGCCGATGAAGCCTGTGTGATACCACTGAAAGCACCAGAAAAAGCCAGTACGTTGATGTTGAGTTGGATAGTTTTGTTAACAGCATTTCGCAGCAAAACCGGAGTTAAAAGTATTTTAATACTAAATAAAGCCGCAGCTCTTTATTCAAACTGAAACATCAAAAATCAACTTTCTGAGGAGCTGCAGCTGATGCTACTACGACTTAGTAATTGGTTTAAAGTGTTTAAGGTAATCAATTGATCACTGATCAGTGGTGACAGACAGTCTGCTGCAGTATTGATTATGTTTCCCGTGTTTACTGGTGTGCAGCTGCTGTGAGGAAGCAAAGACCTGAACGCAGACCGGAGGGTGAGACGGAGTCGGTCAGCAGGGGGCGCCGTTTCCCTGCAGGTACTG